>JBBPTT010000515.1:0-22068 GCA_038094175.1 Boletellus aff. lepidospora
TTTGAAAGGGGAAGGTCGGTAATAAAGTCTGCGGAGACGTCTACCCATGGCAGCTCAGCTGCCTCTAGGGGTTGTAGTTTACCTGCTGGGGGCTTATTTCCAGTTTTCATTTTTTGGCAAGTGTGGCATCTAGCCACATATTCAGCAATGTCTGTGGCCATCTTTGGCCAAAAATAGGAACGAGAGATGAGATCTAGGGTTTTATCTTTGCCAGGGTGCCCCGCTGCTGGCATGTCGTGATGTTTCGTCATCACCTTCATGTGTAGGCCTTCGTCGTCAGGGACGAACACCTGGGATTTTCTGTTTACGAACACTCCATCATTGTTTACTTCAGAACCGTGGGACTCTAGGTCCAGAATTTGGGATTCGCGGAGTTTCATCGTCATGATCCAGATGAGGTCGAGAATAGAGTCCCCATCATCCTGCAGCGTCACAAGTCTAGCTTGGATGGCGTCCGGGGAGATAAACATTACTCCTTCATTATCCTTTTCTATGCCCTCGGCGTGGTCTTTTCTGCGGGAGAGGGCATCTACTTTCGTCATTGTGGCCCCAGGTTTGTGGATCCATTCGTGGTTAAACCTGGAGAGGTACTGTGCCCATCGGGCTTGCTGACGGTTGAGGTCCTGTTTCCTCATGAACCATTGGAGATTCTGGTGATCGTTCCAGATCTCGAACTTGTGGCGAGTACCTTCCAAGTAGTGCCTCCACTGCTCCAGTGCACAGATAATGCTTAGCATTTCTTTATCATACACTTGGTAATTGCGTTCTGTGTCATTCATGGAGTGGGAGTAAAAGGCCACTGGGTGCCATTGGTCGTCTACCTTTGCCGATAAAACGGCGCTGGTTGCATAATCAGAAGCGTCGGTCTCAAGTCGAAGTTCAGAGTCTAAATCGGGGGTGACGAGAATAGGGGCAGTGGTGAACTTTTCCTTGAGGGTGTCGAATGCAGTCTGCTGTGCTTCTGCCCAAACGAAGGGTGTGTCTTTCTTGGTTAGGTCATTCAGGGGTCTAGCCACCTGAGCATAGTCTTTTATGAAACGTCTGTAGAAGTTTGCGAGCCCTAAGAAACTGTGAACTCCGCGGAGATTCTTCGGCGCAGGCCATTTAAGGATGGCTTCTACTTTGGTATTGTCCATGCGAATACTGTCGGTTCCCATGATCATCCTGAGGAACTCTACTTCTTTTTTGGAAAAGAAACATTTTTCTGGTTTGACAAATAAGTCATTTTCCTCTAGTCGACAGAGCACTTCTTTTACGATCCGGTTGTGTTCGGCTTGGTCATCAGTCTTCGTAAAGATGAGAAGGTTGTCGATGTAGACCACCACGACATCTTCTAAGTCTGCAAATATTTCGTTCATCATGGCTTGAAACGTAGAGGGGGAGTTGCAGAGGCCGAAGAACATAACCAGTGGTTCGAAGGCTCCTCTGAAGCAGATGAAGGCAGCTTTCCATTTGTCACCCTCCTTAATTCTTACGTTATTGTAGCCCCATCTCAAATCCATCTTTGTGAACAGCTTGGCTCCTTTGAGCTTATCCACAAGCTGGGAGATAAGGGGAAGCAGATAGTTGTTCTGCACCATGTGTTCGTTGATGTAGTGGTAGTCCTGGACCATCCGCTTTCATCCGTCCTTCTTGGGGACAAAGAAGACTGGTGAGGTCTGGGGGGATTTAGAGGGTCAAATATACCCTTTTCTTAGCTGGTCATCAATAAATGCAGACACTTCTTCCTGCTCCTGAGCGGAGAGGGGAATAATTTGGCCCTTCTTTGGCTCGAACGACTCTTTTAGATCTATGGCGTGGTCCCATGGTTTCCTGATCGGCATTCTTTCCGATTCTGCCTGGGAAAAGACCTTTAGCCACTTATGGTATTGCTTCGGCACCAGGGCTTCGGCGGTTTCTTTCTTTTCTGGTTTTTCATCCATGGTAGACCGGGCATGGTAGGCGTCCCATGCTTTATCCTGTTCTTCATCAAAGGTGGCCCTCAAGGCCGAGGAGGGGTCCTGTAGAGCTCTGCAGCTGGCAGGACAATGTGTCATGTGGAGATCTCCGGTTTTCCAATCAATCTCAGGGTTGTGGTGGCACAGCCAATTGAACCTGATTACTAAGGCGCTATCGCCTAGCTTAGTCACCTGGGCCGTGAGTCGTTCTCGGTGACCCTGAAAGTCAATAAGGATGTCGGCGGAGTGGGTGATATCCCCAGCACGGTTCTTCGTGCCATCTACATTAAAAATTGCAATGGGGTGTTTGAGCGGCTTCAGTGTCATTCCGTGCTCGGTGGCCCATTTTTTGTCGAGGAAGGTGTCATTGGCTCCGCTGTCTAGCAGGGCAGCCACAGGAAAGAAAGGGGTTGTTGTTGAGGCGGCGATATTCATATCCAGCCTAACCTCATTGGGCAGCCGCATGCTGCGTGTGAAGAGGGCTTCCGGGATTTCTTCTCCTTTAGCGATAATTCTTTTTATTTGTTTTTCTTTAGGGGAATTAAGCACACGTGTATAGTCCGTGCCGCACTCATCATGAGACGCCCCTGACATCAGATCGTCCTGATCTATGCAAATAGAAGTATCGCTAAGTCTGTACAAAGAGGAGAAGGAGTTTAGAAAGGTGAAATCTGCAGCAGGAGTACCCGGTCGACTCATGCTGCCTTGCCTTTTCCCTTCTGTTGGGATTGGGCCCTGCGTACAAAATATTCTTGTGCCTGGTTGAAGGTCATGCCTCTAAGGGCCTTCCACGGGTCGTTCACCTGCGTGGGAGTTTCTTCAACCCGGACCCATTGGCCCACCTGCACGGAGGAGGAGGGGGAGGCGGTCGAAGTTTCTTCTTGTGTGGCCGTCCGTGCCTTCTTTCGGCCTCAAGGGCACTCCTTCTTGTGATCCCCCCCTAACCACTTGCAATCGGGGCAGGCGATCTTGGGTTTCGGGCAGTCCTGAATGCCATGCCCTTCTTGCTGGCAGTTGAAACATTTCATTCCCCCAGCGCCTTTTCGGATTGGGGCAGAGGTGGTGGCCACGTTGGCCATCTTCTTTTCGAACCGGTTGTTCTGAGAAGCCGGCCTGTTGTTGCTGTTGGCCAGCCGATATTCTTTGAATCAGCGGCCTATCTCTCTTATCTGCATTAAGGTGCCATTTATGGTTGGCTGCCTCCTGCCCCTTGTGTACAATTCATGTTTGATCTCCTCAGAGATTGTGTGCTCCAACAGATAGACGCTGAAGGTTTCATCTACCCAGGCTCGTGCCTGCAGCGCCCTCCATGCCGTTATGAAGGTATCGATGTCGCTCCGGCCTTGCTTTAAGACAGTTATTTTCTGAAGGGTGTAATCCCTCGAGTCGTAGGGCTGGAAGAGTCCTTCTATTTCCATTTTGAGGACTTCTGGGTCGACGAAGAGGGACCAATTGTTTGCCAGCAGTTCCAGTTCAGACTGGGCAAAGGGTCCGGCTTTCGGTCCTTTCAAATGGGAGAGGACCACATAGGCCCGGTTTTTGTTGGTGGGGTGGACTGGCAGTCTGGCGAGGGGGTCATCTGGGTCTGGAGCAACCGGAACTATTGCGAAGTACCGGAGATTGGCATCCAGCCAGGCTTGCATCTTAGTCCACCATTCTTCAAACTTCATTTTTGACCCGTCATAATCTCCCGGGTCTGAGAAAACTTCTATCCATGCCGCTGTGGGGGCTGGACTGGCTGGCTGTGCTGCTATCCACCCGTGCAGGCCTACGAATTCTCTGACCCGTTGGTCAGCTTCTTGTGCCCGCCCTTCCGCTTGTTGGGCATGTTGGGCAGCTTCTCCCAGGGCCTCCATGGCCTGGTCCCTCTAGGCCATTATTTCATTTATCCTTTGTTGCTGCAACTCGAGCATTGCTTGCTGTTGTTGCAGGAAGTGCGTCTGCTGCTCAAGCTGGGCGACAATCTGATCGAGATCCATTTATGTGACAGGGTTTACTTTGGGTAGGGGTGTGAATATGGGGAGAAGTGATGCTTAAGGCAATCGTGGGGTCGTAAGCGGGGAAGGGGTCTATCTTCGTATGCGTAAGGCTCCCTTTCCAAGTAGGGTGGGAACCAAGCACTGTCATCTCGAGCTGGTGTCTCGGCGCATCTACCCTCCGGCTCTGGTGAGGGCGTGAGAGACGGGAGTGGGCTTGACCTTTCTCTCAGGCGGTACCTTCCTCGATTATCCTCTCAACTTCTCTCGTCAATAACTCCCCAAGATTTTCATATCCTAACGCGTCTGTGATCTCCCTCATACCAGCTAAGTCCAATAGTGGATCGGCCGGGTCTGGATATCTGAGGTCGGGGAGGCTTGAGTAGGAACTTAGGGTATCTTCACTCCCTGGGGTCTCGCCACGGGAGTGGGGGTGTCGGGGGTCTGGGCCTGCTGATAGGTCCCTGTGGGCGAAGGGGTCGACAGTTTTGCCCCTGAATTCTGAGCCGGGCCTTGGCGCTGCCGATATAGCATCCAAGCTGCGTCCGAGCCTGCCTGAATTTCGCACTAAGTCCTGTAAGCACTTTGCCCCAGGTATGAAACAGCACTGTGCCGCTCGTTAGCGGTGCCCGTTAGTGACGTACTTCTATCTACTCTTGTTTTCTTAAGTATGGTAGATTCTTCTTCCAAGGGGGCGATGTGTGCCAGGCTTGGTTATGGTAGTCAAGTTCAAGTGAAACACTTCTAAAACCCTCAACTAGTGGGGCGAAGCGAGCAGGTGAGAGGTGAGCTTATGAGGGCAAGAGGAGGAAAACTCCAAGTGAACTTGACTGGGGAGCCAGCCAGAGGTTCCTTGGGTTTATATAGTCTTACATCTATTTGTACATGTGGTGTACAGATCTACCGATATGTGGATATAAAGAGAGAACAAAGGAACTGAGTCATGCGTATGAGTCATGTCTAGTCATGAGGCTGCGCTAGGCAGCGTGGATGCAGCATGGAGAGTCATGAGGAATCAATGAGGTGAAATGGAAGCAAGCATAGCCATGCACAGCATGGAGATGAAAGGAAGGCTGCACACGCACAATATGAGTCATAGAAGCTATAGTAAAAGTTAAACGTGTAAGGTGTCTGTAGATGCTTAATAATGCTGTTCGATAAGATAAGATAAGATGAGAAGGGACGTATCATAAGTGGGAAAAGTTGTGCTGTAACAATACCTACTTAGTCAATATGATGACTGCAGTAGATCCACCCCTGGATACTTGGAACAAATGGATAGAGAAGGCCGCTCAGTTCGACTGAATCCAAACTAGAACCCGACAACTTCGGATAGAACCATACAAACCCAAAGAGGACGACTGGATACCAGAGGAATTCGAGAAAACCCAGGATTTCGATCCTGACACCATGGATGTAGATACTATAGAAACTGGTGTCAACATCAACGCCATTAGGCTATCCTCTCAGCAATGGACAGAACACCAATGAAACAACCAATGTTTCATATGCCACCGAAGGGGATGTCACATGAAGAACCATCCCAGGAAAAGACCATCTAGCCCCAGGCGAGTTCCTACACGAGAATCTGTTCAATCAGATAAGGAAGTACTTCTAGATGAACAAATTAGGGAACTCTTGAAAAGGAAAGGGGTAACCGCTAATGATGCTGTAAAAGTCTTAGAAACATACTTTGGCACTAAACCTCCTAGAGAAGAACAAGTGGCCATAGTACCTCTACCACCAATCTCAGATCGAGCAATCCGACTATCAACCCTCCTCCAAGAAGAAGGAACCAACAGAAATGTCAAAGTCTTCTCCCTGATAGATAGTGGAGCGAGTAATTGTTTCATAAACTGACCCTTAGTTGAATGAATGGGATGGACTACCACCAAGTTAAAGTCACCCATCAAAGCCTCAAATGTGGATGGAACAGAAAATAGTAACGGACATATACGGAGGAAAGTAACTCTCTCTCTAAGCATCGGAAGTCTTCTCTTGGAAAAACAGGACTTCCTCGTAATCAACTGTGGAAAAGAAGATGTCATTCTAGGAATGACTTGGTTACAATTGGTCAATCCTGAAATTGATTGGGCCAAAGGAGAAATCCGACTACCAGAGATCATCAATCCCCTCTCCCAACAGCACACATGGGACGAACAAGATCAACTGCTATGATATCTGAAAACTGACCCTGATGAGCACATCAAGACAGAATGGATCTGAAAGATCACTAGATCCATGGAGATTGCTCAGGAACAACAGAAGACTAAACAAGAAACGGTCTTACCTCCTGAATTTGAAGAATTCAGGAAAGTCTTCGAAGAACCTCCACTCGGGAAGCTCCCTCCATCTCGAAAATATGATCACCATATTGACCTCGCCGATACTTTTGTCCCTAGAGTAGCAAAAGTGTACCCGCTCAACCCTAAGGAGTTAGAAGCATGCAAAGCTTTTGTCAATGAAAACCTCAAGAAAGGAATGATCGTCCCCTCTCAGTCCCCACAAGCCTCTCCTTTCTTCTTCGTACCAAAGAAAGATGGTGGACTTTGATCTTGCCAGGATTATCGATACCTCAATCAACATACGATCAAAAACGCCTATCTGCTACCTCGTATCTCCGAACTCATTGATCAACTTAAGGACACCACGATCTTCACCAAGATGGACATTCAATGGGGATACAACAATGTACTAATCGCCCCTGAAGATCGATGGAAAGCAGTCTTCATCACCCCAGTAGGACTCTTCGAACCAACAGTCATGTTCTTCGGACAGAGCAATTCACCAGCTACGTTCCAAGCGCTGATGAATCATGTATTTGCTGATATGATCGCCGAAGGATGGCTGATCATATACATGGATGATCTTATCATTGCCTCCAACGATCCCACCAAACATACAGAGCGAACTCGATGAGTACTCCAATGAATGATGGAAAATGACTTATTCCTCAAGCTGAGTAAATGCTCCTTTAACGTCACAGAAGTCGACTATCTTGGAATGATAGTTCGACCAGGAGAGATCACCCTCGACCCTGGGAAACTCAAAGCAATCGAGGATTGGAAAAGCCCCACTTTGGTCAAGCAAATCCAATCGTTCATTGGATTCTGTTATGATTTTCTCCTTAGCCCTGTGTATCTTCCTCGTTTCCATTCTTTCTCTTCACCGTGCTGGCCTGCTTGCCTTTGCCGAGCACTTCGATCATTTCTTATTTGTCTTCGGCCCCTTTTCCTATGTCATCTGAGTCATCTCGGATTATTTCCTTTAGTCACTCTTTGTACCTGGTACCTGCTGCGCTTTGATCGCAGTAGCTTACTTCATCGTTCCTCCGCGTTCTATAGGCTTCGATGATTACTCATCTATGCCTATATATACCTTTAGCCTACTTGTCTTCTCTTTACACTTGTTCTACACGAATATACGCACTCTTGTGTCGCCCTTCAGTCCTCGAGTCTCCCTCGAAGTCCTTGCCTCTTTGAGTCCTCAGCCCTCGAGTATTCCTCGAGTCCCTCGCCTCCCTTGTTCTCCTAGGTGGATAGGACGCTGCGACCTCTTCATGAGAGTCCGCCCTTCCACAGGTTGCTTGAACGACACTCGCAGTGCATTCAGCATAACAGATTCTGTAACTTCTATAGGAAGTTCATTCCTGATTTCTCAGGAATCTGTCGACCCCTACATGAATTAACCAAGAAAGGGGTAGCCTGGAATTGGACCGACAACTGTGAGAAAGCCTTTCAAACACTCCAGAAGGCTTTCCTCTCGAAACCCGTATTAAGAATGCCCAATTCCACGAAACCATTCACGGTCATGACAGATGCATCTCTCACTGCTTGTGGAGCGGTCCTTATGTAAACTGACAGAAACAGAGATCTCCACCCATGCACCTATTTCTCCCGAACCTTCTCTCCGGAAGAACGAAACTACGATATTTATGATTGGGAATTACTAGCCGTCATATGAGCCTTGGAGGAATGGAGACACTATCTGTCGGGGACAGAACATCAGGTGACGGTTCAAACTGATCATAAGAACTTGGCATATTTCAAACAACCCCATAAACTATCTAGACAACAGGCCCAATGGATGTTATTCCTCCAAGATTTTGATATTCGATATCAGAATCTCCCCGGATCACAGATGGGACTGGCCGATGCCCTCTCCAGAAAGGATGACTTAGACACCACCACCGATAACCAAGATGTGGTGTTGTTACCCGAAGATCTATTTGTCAGACTCATAGATCTTGACCTCCGGGAAAAGATCATTCATTCCACCAAAGAAGACCCGGTAGCCTTGGAAGCTATTTCTGCTTTAGAAAAAGGATCCTCCCTATTTCCTCGTGCTTCCCCCGAAGATTGGCAATGGTTGGACGAAATGCTATACTACAAGGGACGTCTTTTTATCCCTGAATCACAGCGGCATAAATTGGTCACTGAGATCCATGAATCCGACACAGGAGGACATGGTGGTTATTTCAGAACTCTTTCTCTCCTCCAATGGGATTATTGGTGGCCAGGCTTGTTCACCTTTGTTCGCCAATTTATCAAAGGATGCGCGGTTTGCCAGTCGCACAAGGTTAATACTCATCCCATGACACCCCCGGCGATTCCCAACGCTATGGAATCTACTCACCCTTTCCAGAATATTTCTATGGATTTAATCACCGGCCTTCCCATGTCAGCCAGGTTTGACTCTGTTTTGGTCGTGGTCAACCATGGGCTTACAAAGGGGGTAATTTTCCTCCCTTGCCACAAAACAATCGATGCCGCAAGAGTAGCAACCCTCTTCTTCAAACGTATTTTCCCCAGATTCGGGTTGCATGATTGATGCATTTTGGATAGAGGCCCGCAATTTGCTTCCACCTTCGCCCGAGAACTGGCCTGCCTGTTGAAATACGACCTCGCTCTATCCACCGCCTACCACCCACAAACTGACGGAGAAACTGAACGTGTTAACCAGGAATTGGAAACTTATCTACGAATATTTTGTGATGGAAACCCTGTTAAGTGGCATGATTTACTCTCTATGGCCGAATTTGCTCACAATTCTGCCACACATTCGGTTACCAAACAAACCCCATTCTCGCTTATGATGGGTTACGAACCACGAGCTTATCCACCAATTGGCAAAACCTTCCTTCCTGCACTGGAGTCTCAACTCTCTACCCTAGACAAAGCAAGAGAAGAAGCCAAGGCCACCCACGTCAATGCTCAACAACGACTCAAAGAATGGGGATGGAAAACATTCACCCCATTCAAAGTTGGAGATAAGGTTTGGCTGGAAGGAAAGAATCTCCAGATCCCTTATCCATCCTGGAAACTCACTCCAAAATGAGAGGGACCTTTTGAAATTGAGAAAGTTGTATCTTCGGTCACCTACCAGCTACGTCTCCCTCCCTCTTGGAAGATACACCCAGTTTTTCACACCTCCCTTCTCACCCGATTCATCGAAACACCAGAACACGGACCAAATTTCATTTGACCACCGCCTGACACCATCACAGGAGAAGAGGAATACAAAGTGGAGGCTATTCTAGCGCATCGAGGACATGCCAGACGAAGAAAATATCTTGTCAAATGGAAAGGATATTCATCAGCAGAAAACACTTGGGAACCAGCAGTCAACCTTTCTAATGCCCAGGAACTCCTCTCTGCTTATAAGAAACAACATCCAACCACCTTCCTTGACAGAGTTTCCTTACTGAAATCTCTCTCTCCCCACCGACGAAGAAACTATTAAGACAGAAGTCTTGGAGCTGGAATCTCCAATGTACAAAGGGGGTATTGTTACAGTTTTTCCTTTTCTCTCCTTGATAAGTCCCCTTCACTCTCAACCCAATGACAATGACTGTCAGCCTATCCATAGGGACTCTCTCAGATTAACCTAGGACGACTCCAGGGACCAATCCTTGAACATACGGGTCACTTCTTTACCCCTTCACCCTATCACCACTTCACCTCTTCACATCGTCACACCTTTACCATCTCACTGTGATGGTAACCATGCATAGCCCCACAGCCACTATCTTTTGATCCCTTGATTCCATCTCCGATGCTGCGCATTGATGTATCAGTCACCTTAGTAACCCATGACTCATCCTGACTCATTGCCGGCTGTATGCATAGCCAATCCTTGTACTATATAGTCGATCCCAGTTTGTATCTTAGCTCCCCAGCTAGTTCTACGCAATCTACATGTAGTTTTCTGGCCTCCACGAGACTGCCCTTTGCAGTTAGTGAGATCCTCCAAGTGTCTTCGCACTACACTCTTGAGTGTGCGCTTTGCTAGGTTGCTTTCATTGGTTCTGGACTTATTGTCGAACCTTTGACCTTGCTGGATAACTCCACGCAAGCATAACAACCACAGCTTGTTACAGTTTTTCCTTTCACCTGGCTAAGTCTCTTCCACTTGCTCACCTGACCATAACACCCATCGATGTACCCTTAGGATCCTGCCATGTTTGGCCAATCCTTGATCCATCAGGTATCTATCCCGTTGATACCTATCCTATCCCAACACACTGTCACCTCTTCACATCATCACACCTTCACCATCTCACAATGATGGTAACCACACATAGCCCTGTAGTCACCATCTTTTGATCCTTTAATCTAATCCCTGATGCTGCGCAATGATGTATCAGTCACCCTAGTTACCCATGACTCATCCTGACTCATCACCGGCTGTATGCACAGCCTATCCTTGAACTATATAGTCGACCCCAGTTTGTATCTTAGTTCCCCAGCTAGTTCTACACAATCTACGTGTAGTTTTCTGGCCTCCTCAAGACTGCTCATCGCAGTTAGAGAGATCTCCTCATGTGTCTTCGCACTACACTTGAGTGTGCACTCGACTAGTTACTTTCTTAGGTTCTGGACAATAGTGTCGAACCTTTGACCTTGCTGGATAACTCCATGCAAGTGTAACATAGCTGGAGAGAGCGAACCGAAGCTACAATTGTAAGTAATGTCTTTCATTGCATGTTCGGACTCAAGACCCACCTGCATAGCTACATATGCAATTGCCCGTGGAACCACCTTTTGCATCCCAAGTAATTGAGCTACATGATGGCGTGTGTGTCTTTCCCCCTGTTACAGTTTTTCCATCTTCATTCCTGGATAAGTTTCCCCCTCATCTCCTGCTCATCTACAATGACTACCAAGAATCCTTAGGAACCTCCAGTATTAGTTAAACACGGCTTGTTGATGATCACCCCCACATAATTCATCAACCCTCTGCCCTATCACCCTTCACTTCTTCACGTTGTCACACCTTCACCATCTCACTAAGATGGTAACCACGCATAGCCTCATAGCCACCATCTTTTGATCCTCTAACCCTATCATTGATGCTGCACATTGATACAACAATCCCCTTAGTTACCAATGACTCATTCTGACTCATCTGGGCTATGCACACAGCTTATCCCTGTATTATATAGTTGAGCCTATCTTGTACCATAGCTCTCCAGCTAGTTCTACGCAATCTATGTGTAGTTGTCTGGCCTCCTTGAGACTGCTCATAGTAGTTAGAGAGATCTCCTTGTGTCTTTGCACTATACCATAGAGTGTGTGCTCACCTAGTTGCTTTTATTGGTTCTGGACTTGATAGTTGAACCTTTGACCTTGCTGGATAACTCCATGCAAGCATAATAAAAGAACTAGCTGTATTCTCGTCCCTGCTGTTTAGCAGAAGGACTCTAGTCAACAACTATGAAGTCATCTTCAGGAAGAAGATTGGATCTACTAGACCTCGCCCTTGTCCTAGCTGCCACTACCATCCTGAGATTGGTAGATACTGCCATTGCCACCATCACCTTATATGCAGTCCTATCCTGTCAACCTAGACCAATCTAGTAATTGACATGTGGGAACCCAGAGGAACTAACCCAGAAACATCTACGGATGAAGAATTGTCGCCAACACGGCGAACCTGAAGCCAACCAGTGGAAAGAGAGGGTATCCGGCAAGTCCCTCTATCACCGATAATGTTTGGAATGACCACCAGACCACCTCGCCTCTCAGGAAGAGAACCATCGACATCTAGTAGCCACAGAAGGATACATGGACCAATCCATGAACCTGCCACTCTATCATTGAGTCCGCAGTCGATACCTGATGCATGGGAAAGACCCACCATCCGACACAAAAGGGGAATTACACCATCCCTGTGATCACTGGCTAGAAGAATCATTGGATCTTCTATGGAAAGCCGAGAACACATTGCAAGATCCACTAGATCTCCAGAAGGAATCACCATCACCCAACCACACCACCCTGAGATAGCAAGAATAGAATCCCCTACCTGAATGCCCATTGTCATTCCATCCCTTATGGAACCTATTCAAGCAGAATGACTTCCACTGGACCAACCAATGAAGGAAGAACCCCATATTCACATCACCCCCACTGAGTCAACACCTATACTTATACCTACTTCCCACCATAACCCTATGTTTCTCATCCCAGCTCCTTTACCCACCCCCACTACTCTAATAGCATCGTCCTTCTTCCCTCAAGAAAAATCTGAGATCCATGCTGGAAACCCAGGCCCCTTCAACAGAAAACCAGAAGATGCTAAATGGTGGTTTCATGCCATGAAAGCTTACTTTGCAATCAATTATGAAGCATACGACAAGCTGGCACAGATCATTATTCTCCTCAGCAATCTCAAAACGGGACTCGCTGCCACCTTTGCTGAAGGATGGTATCAGAAAATTGATGATATGGTGAAACCCTCAGGGCGAGTACAACTCACTTTTGACAACTTAGAAAAAGATTTCTTTGTCACCTTCTCTCCAGGGGATGCTCAAGCAGATGCCCGCAGCAAGCTGTATGCCTTATGACAAGGCCAGGGAACATTCCCCACTTTCTGTGCTCAATTTGAGCTACTAGCTGCCAATGCCAGCATGAGTCACCAAGACATCTTACTCATTGACCTCCTCAGGATTGCTGTCCACCTCGACATTGTAAATCTAATGACAGCAGTAGATCCACCTCCAACCTCTTGGCAGAAATGGATGGAAAAGGCAGCCCAATTTGACCTAATCCAGACCTGCATGAAGCAATTACACTCGAATCAACCAGATCCAAATGACTATATTGAATCAGAAATCCCTGACGAGGATCCTGATGCCATGGATATAGATACGAACGACATGGAGGTTGACATTATCACAACTTCACCAGAAGCAATGTGAGACCAAAGAAACAAGGAATGTTTCCTTTGACAAATAGGACATTCTACCAAAGAACAAGTGAACCAATTCCTTAGGAAAGGAAGATGATTGGACCACAGGCAAGTTCTGCTGTCAGATCATGAGAACCTGGATGCTTGGACAATCAAGATAGATAATCTGGTAACTCAAGTAATAAAGGAACTAGGCATTTCCCAGAAAGATGCCTTAGAAGTCCTTTACCTCACGTGGTCAAACAAGGAAGGATCACTGACAAGAGAGAAATTGACCAGCTGGACCAAGAAAACAACAATAGGATGGACCAATCAGGAGAAAACAGCCTTGATCATATCCCCTATCTCAGATCGAGCAATACATCTACCCATCTCCCTGATCGAAGAAAAAACCAGAAAATCAACAGAACTCTCTCTAGTCGACAGCAGAGCCAGCAATTGTTTTGTAAATCAAAAGCTGGTAGAAAGAATGGGATGGATGACTCAGAAACTGAAAGTACCGATCAAAGCCACCAATGCTGATGGATTGGAAAACAAAAATGGGTTAATACGAAGGAAAGTAACCCTTTCCATGACCATAGACTCTTTACTGTTGGAAAACCAGAATTTCCTCATCATCAATTGTGGAAACGAGGATGTAATCCTTGGAATGTCCTGGCTGAGACTAGTAAACCCCAAGATTGATTGGGCCAAAGGCGAGATCACCATCTCTAAATCAGTTGATCTGATATCGCATTCACAAGATCACATTGAACAGTGATATCTATTGCACTACTTATTGGCGGATCCGAGTGCCCACATTGGCCAAGAAATAATCCAGAAGATAACTCACTCCACAGAGATTGCCCAAGCTGAGATGGCTAACAAAAAGGAAACTGTCCTCCCCCCCGAATTTGAAGAATTCCGACAAGTATTCGAAGAACCTCCCCTAGGCAAACTTTCCCCATCCAGAAAATATAATCACCACATTGACCTTAAAGACACCTTTGTACCAAAGATAGCTAAGGTTTATCCACTAAACCCCAAGGAGTTGGAAGCCTGCAAAATGTTCGTCAACAAAAACCTAAAGAAAGGAACCATTGTGCTGTCACAATCCCTCCAAGCGTCACCTTTCTTCTTTGTGCCAAAGAAAGATGGAGGACTACGTCCTTGTCAAGATTATCGATATCTTAATGAGCATATGGTCAAGAATGCATACCCACTACCCCACATTTCCGAGCTTGTAGATCAACTAAAAGATGCCACCATCTTCACCAAGATGGATATCTGATGGAGATACAACAACATGTTAATCCACCCTCCAGATCAATGGAAAGCCGCCTTCATCACTCCAGTAGGACTATTCAAACCAACAGTCATGTTCTTTGGACAAAGCAACTCCCCAGCTACATTCCAAGCTCTCATGAATCATGTGTTTGCTGATATGATCGCTGAAGGATGGCTGATCATATACATGGATGATCTTATCATCACCTCTAAGCAACCTGGGGAACACACAGAAAGAACTCACAGAGTCCTTCAATGGATGATGGATAATGACTTGTTTCTCAAGCTGAGTAAATGCTCCTTCAATGTCACTGAAGTTGACTACCTCAGAATGATAGTCGGACCTGGCGAGATTACCCTTGATCCTGGAAAACTCAAAGCCATTAAAGAATGGAACAGCCCCACCTTGGTAAAGCAAATCTGCTCGTTCATCGGATTCTGCAACTTCTACAGGAAGTTCATCCCTGATTTCTCTGGAATCAGCCGACCTCTCCATGAACTCACCAAGAAAGGAGTCAATTGGAACTGGTCACCAGAATGTGAAAAAGCTTTTAGAACCTTGCAAAAAGCCTTTATGTCCAGGCCTGTCCTCAAAATGCCAGATTCCACCAAACCCTTCATGGTCATGATGGATGCCTCTCTCACCACATCAGGAGTGGTTCTTATGCAAACAGATGGAAATGGAGATCTCCACCCTTGTGCTTATTTCTCCTGAACCTTCTCTCCCAAAGAACAAAACTATGACATCTGTGACCAGGAGTTGTTAGCAGTTATATGAGCATTAGAGGAATGGAGACATTACCTATCAGGAGCAGAACACCAGGTGATGATCCAAACTGATCATAAGAATCTGGCATACTTTAAACAGCCCCATAAGCTATCCCGCCGACAAGCCAGATGGATGTTATTCCTACAAGATTTTGACATTCAATACCAAATCTCCCTGGAAATAAAATGGCTCCAGCAGACACATTATCCAGAAAGGAGGAGATCAACACTGCCAGTGACAATCAGGATGTTGTCCTCATTCCTGATGATCATTTCATCAATCTCATCGACCTCACTATATGAGAAAAGGTGATCCTTTCCACTAAGAATGATCCCCTAGCAAAGAATGCCATCGCAGCTGCACAAATGGGTTCTTCGTTGTTCCCTCAAGCCTCCACCCTCGATTGGAAATGGGAACATGGGATGTTATATTTCAAGGGATGTCTTTTTATTCCTGAAATGCAATGACAAGTGTTAGTCACTAAAATACATGAATCCCCTGCCGGGGGGCATGGTGGATATTTCAGGACTCTATCCCTACTCCAACGAGACTATTGGTGGCCTGGCCTCTCGACATTTGTATGAAGGTTTATCCATGGATGCGCAGTTTGTCAATCAAACAAAGTCAATACTCACCCAACATCACCACCGCCAATTCCCAACCCTATGGAGGTGGACTGCCCGTTTCAGAATATTTCTATGGATTTAATTACGGATCTTCCGATCTCAGTTGGTTTTGACTCTGTACTGGTCATGGTCGACCATGGCTTTACAAAGGGGGTAATTTTCCTCCCTTGCAATAAAACCATCGATGCAGCAGGAGTAGCCAAGCTCTTTTTCAGGAATATTTTCCCCAGATTTGGACTCCATGATCGAGTCATATCAGACAGAGGTCCACAATTCACATCCACATTTGCAAGAGAACTCACCTGGCTCCTACAATATGACCTAGCCCTGTCAACTGCCTATCATCCTCAACCTGATGGAGAAACCGAATGTGTCAACCAGGAATTAGAAGCCTATCTTCGGATATTTTGTGATGGAAACCCTGCTAAGTGGCATGATCTTCTCTCAATGGCCGAATTCACTCATAATTCTGCCACTCACTTGGTCACTAAACAAACACCATTCACTCTAATGATGGGATATGAACCTCGAGCCTATCCTGCTATTGGAAAGACATTCATCCCTGCCCTTGAATCATGAATGACTATCCTTGATAATGCCCGAAAAGGAGCAAAGGCAGCTCATGTAACCACTCAATTATGACAAAAGGAGAGAACATGGTCCAAGTACAAACCCTTCAAAGTCAGAGACAAGGTTTGGCTAGAAGGAAAGAACCTTCACATCCCTTATCCATCCAGGAAACTTGCTCCAAAATGAGAAGGCCCTTTTGAAATTGAGAAAGTCATTTCCTCCATTTCTTTTCAGCTCCGACTCCCCTCCTCTTGGAAAATCCATCTGGTCTTTCATGCCTCTCTCCTTACCCCATATGTTGAAACCGCAGAGCATGGCCCCAACTTCATTCGACCTCCGCCTGATGAAATCGAGGGAGAAGAAGAATATGAAGTAGAAGCAATCCTTGCCCATTGAGGACATGCAGAATGAAGAGGATATCTGGTCAAATGGAAAGGATATTCCTCAGCAGAAAATACCTGGGAGCCAGCAGCTAACCTTTCCAATGCTCATGAACTCCTTTCTATATATAGGAAACTACACCCATCTGCATTCCTTGACCGAGTCTCTCTATTGAAGTCTCCCTTCCACTGATGACGAAGAAACTATTAAGCTGAAAGTCTTGGAGCTGGAATCTCCAATGTACGAAGGGGGTATTGTTACAGTTTTTCCATCTTCATTCCCGGATAAGTTTCCCCCCCATCTCCTGCTCATCTACAATGACTACCAAGAATCCTTAGGAACCTCCAGTATTAGTTAAACACAGCTTGTTGATGATCACCCCTGCATAATTCATCAACCCTCTGCCCTATCACCCTTCACTTCTTCACGTTGTCATACCTTCACCATCTCACTAAGATGGTAACCATGCATAGCCTCATAGCCACCATCTTTTGATCCTCTAACCCCATCATTGATGCTGCACATTGATACAACAATCCCCTTAGTTACCAATGACTCATTCTGACTCATCTGGGCTATGTGCACAGCTTATCTCTATATTATATAGTTGAGCCTATCTTGTACCATAGCTCTCCAGCTAGTTCTATGCAATCTACATGTAGTTGTCTGGCCTCCTTGAGACTGCTCATAGTAGTTAGAGAGATCTCCTTGTGTCTTTGCACTACACCACAGAGTGTGCACTCATCTAGTTGCTTTCATTGGTTCTGGACTTGATAGTTGAACCTTTGACCTTGCTGGATAACTCCACACAAGTGTAACAGCTATCAATCTCCTTCCTCCCATCATCCACTCCTTTGATTCCTTTTCCCCTGCATTTTCTTCTCAATGTTAGCGCACATGGCCCTCACAACATATAAACCTCAGTGGTGTCAGAATGATGGTAGGTCCATTCTGGCCACCCTTTTTGGTTGGCTTATTGTGATCATCCGTGGATGTTAGAACCTTTCATGGGCTGTGAAGCCAAAGCCATTGCCACTTGGAACAACACCATGGTCATCATCACTATGCCTAACATGACATGCATGCTGGAGCCGCACTGCGAAGCTGAACGACTTTGTGCTCAAGCAGATGACCATTTTGGAACAGTGGACTGCTTTCAGTGGCCGCAGCTCTTTATGAAAGAATACGACTTTGCCATCTGCATTCACCACAAGGAGTTCCACCCTTTCCCTGACAACTTGGCCTGGGCATGGTTCACTCCTAAACAAGAAGACATCCTCACACTTCCTGCAACATCTACATTAGTTGGGAGACTCAAGCAGGAGAAGGCCTAAGGTCTCATGAAATTAGCCAACATCATTTTGAGCTGTTACAATTCTTGGAAGCAGACTCGAGGCAGGAAGCCAGATCTGATAGCCAAAGGATTTTGGTCACTTAAGCTGTGTGCCACCACCTTGTTGCATGAGGCATTACCCTGGTGAGACCTGCTGGTTCGTGTTGCAGAGACCCAGTGCAGTTTCTTAGACATTCTCGCATATCTCGATTTCGTGGAAGTGGTGAAGCCTTTGATAGATGAACCTCCTGCCATTGCTCCTTCAGTTTGTTTGGATTGGATGGGCTGCTTCACCATGGATAGCCTTATGTGTGACTGACTGTTTCATGCTGGTGTTCCCGTGTAGTACATCTGAGGCCACCACACTATCACAGATGCTACCATCATCGAGAAGCCTGTAACCTTTACATTCCCTGACAACATCATCAAATTGTTATATTTTGAGAAGGGGCAAACTGTGGCTCCATTTGAAACCTTGTATGATGGTCCAAGTGGTTTGGAACAGCATAGGTGTACTCGCAGCCACTACCAGGCAGTGTGCATTCTGCCTGACACCACCAGTGCTTCAGGGGCTTCTCAAGGCCCCCCTCTAGTTGGCAAGGCACCAACTGCTGCTCGTGCTGTAGGGGCACTTGGCTCCTTACAGTTGTAGAGGTGCTTTTGACAGGTCCAGAGGTCCTTCCATTGTCACCATGCATCATCGTCAATCAATGTCCGTGTCCTACGTGGTCCAAGGTTAGTTTCACATTCATTCACTTATGTCTAGACAGGTCTCGGGTACATCTGGACCAGACTTGCCATGTCCAGATGCATGTCCAGTGGCTGAGTTGTCCGGACTCTCTTTTCCTTTTTGTCTTGGCTCTTTGTACTTATTCCTGATCATTCCTGACATGTTTCACATTTATGTGTTTGTGTCACACAATTTTCTAGATGTTTGACAGGTGGATGGCAACAGGATGGCAACTGTCCCCCTTTGCTTCATCTGTCATACTTTATTTAATATTCGAATCATAGTTGGTGTATATAAAAATCCTGTACCTAGGGATCAAATCCTAGGCAATTACTAGCCCCCTTTTGTCGCTTGTCTCCATCCGTTGCATCATTTGCATCAGCCTCGTCATCTTTCGCCCCCTCATATTCACCACTCGCGTTCTGGACATCGCTTTTGTCCAAGTCCAGAACTTCATACTCACTCCCTTGTCATCAACATCCACCAGACCTTGTCATCGACCCTCTCATCCATTCATATTGACATCAATCCCTGTCCTCGTCATCTCCAACTCTGGTCTAGTCATCACTTTAATTAAGTCCAGCCCCTCACTTCACTACCCTTGGTCCAGAGCAAGTCTGGACATCGTTCATTTTTGTTGGTAGGCCTACTCGAGCCTCATCCCTTCTTGTTTACCTTGGTTCTCCCTTGGGACGAGACTATCTCATGCCCACCCCTTGCTTCATCGCATCCTCTGGACTTCCTGAGGGTCAGCATCCCCCAACTTTTTATCTTTCTTACAGCACGAAGAAGGAAGTGAGGAAGGAAGCCCAGCAGCAAAGTAGTTCCATCACTCATTCCAAGAAAGGTTCATCTTATGTTCAACTATATTTATTTTGTCCGGTTAACTGACTCACTGATCTAGACAAAGGTGGCCACAACAAGTGGGAAGAACTGTGTGTCCCTGAGATGCCTCTAGCTTTGCCAGTTTGGGCAAGCGCAATGTAGCAGGCTGTAAAAGATGCTATGAGGGTCCAGTCAGGCTTGGTAGCTCGTGGGTATCACGTACCAGAACCCCCTCCGCTAATCTTAGGTATGATGCCGGATCGCCACCAGCTTTTTTTAGTGAATTGGTTGGCTCTTTGGCCATACTGGGTTGACCATCTGGAGGAGAATCCTCCAAAGGAATTCCCTTCCCCCCAAATGTGGTGTGACTTTCTTATCAGGTCTGGTTCAGCAGAGAATCTCACACAGGAATCTTTAATGGGCAAAGAGTTGTCAAAACTGACTTTATCTCAATCACAGAAAAGGGACTTGGTTGGAATTTTCGAAGCAGGTGTTGAGTTCACACAGGGTTTGCACTTCGCACCCAAGCTCAATGTCGAGTGGCAAAACAAAGTCATCCCCATTTCTTCCCTCGAAAACCCTCCCTCTTGTCTCATCCAAGGAATTCTCTGGGAAGTGTACAAAATGGGGTTTCAGTACGAGCTGTCAGCCCTTGATTGCATAGTGGCCGCAGACAAATGGGCCTGATTTCCGGTTGAACATCAGAGGCTGCTGGAAACCTTGCAACTTGGGACCTCTGGGGCGGCTAGGTGGTTGGGATCCTTGCCAAAGAAGACTGGAGACCTCAGGTTCACCGATGTGGTTCCGGAAAACCTACTAGTACTTCGTCGCTTTTGCCTTGTCCTTGGAGCATGGCCTGGTGCACATCTGTCCTTTTTGCAATTTGGAAGTTCTATCAATGTACCTGTGGTTCTGAAGCAGTCCAACTTCTATGAAATTATGTCGCGTGCTATGCTCTTCTACATGCAGACATTCTTTGATTTCTTTGGTCGTCCTCCCCTTGTTCCACACACTTTCCCACTTGACTGTATGGACTGAAGTTCTTTAGCATTTCTTCGCTACTCCATGTATGTTCATTGTTGATGGGCTCTGTTACATTTTGTCGCTCCATTAATGAAATATTTTATACCTTCAAATGGACTGACTGATGAAACATTTGCAGTTCAGGATGAAGTGTGACTAAACTTGAGGTATGATAACTAACACTTTCTTTTTGCAGCCCAAACTACACCGATCAAGTTGTCACCCAGCACCGCAGTTTGCCTCGAGATGTATGTGAGGCATTCAACCCTGGCCCACACTGATGTATCACTTCCAGGATTCCCTGGCTGACTCTCAGCCTCTCCCTCCCTCTGTTGCCATGTACAATTGTGGTGCTCCATGTTCCGCAACATTTTCCTCTCAATGAGGATTGACACAGCATCGTGCTACCTGCCATATCCATCGCACTGGGCATGCACAGCTATTCACAAGGTTAAGTGAAGGGGAGTCACCAATGAAAAAACCTAGAGCATCCAATGAGGTGAGGTGCACATTATCTTTCCAGTACATAGATGATGCAGATACTTGAGTTTGTACCAGTCCTCCCAAATGGATCAACAGCCTGCAGCAGGTCAAGTCTCCCCTCAGCCTGGCAGCCCAACTGACATGGAAAATGTCACAGTCCACTCCACCTTGTCCTCTAATACACTCAGCAATGACTCCATGGCATTCTCATCACAGCCCCTCAGACCACAAACTCATTGAATGCCTGCCAGGTATCGCAACCTTCTGCCTGAGCCTCCCCTTTCTGCCACTCTGGATGCATCCACCACTGCTCCTGTTTCTACCATTAGACATGTCATTCTACACGTTTTCAACCCTCTCCACACGCAGCTGAATAAATTTGGAATATTCCATGAATACTGCCACCGTCTGTTTCATGACCCTGAATCCTTCATGACACCAGAGGATTTATCAATGTCTGGTCCCATATCATGGCCCACTCCACCTGAAGTATTCAGGGCCCAATGCTCGCTGCCTTGGCCCTGGGCAAATATGTCGCTCTGGAGGCTCATGACATGGTGGCTGATGGAGAGCCATGACAAGTCAGCCTCGGAAGTGACAAGACTTGGATGGGATGTACTTCAAGTGCCAGACTTCAAGGTGGAAGAGCTGCAAGATTTTGATGCACGCATGGAGGGTAGGCACTTGGAATCAGCTCAGAATGTGTCATCCATGGAGGATTTCTTCAATCAGGATAAATGGAATCATACCAACATCAAAATCCTCATGTCTACTAGAGAAAAAAACCAGGCAGGAAATGGGAAAGTTTTTTCAATTGACGGATTTTACTATTGGCCACTGCTTCATGTTATTCACAATGTCTTCACCGAAGCCTCTGCAAAGTGGTTTCATCTAACCCCATTTAAAAAGGTAAGTCTATTCAACATCTTTAACAAAACTACTATTACAACCAAGCTC
>JBBPTT010000516.1:0-22068 GCA_038094175.1 Boletellus aff. lepidospora
CCGGCGGCGGCGATGGCACGCACGGTGGCGAGGAGGGGAGCGCATCGGCGCCGAGGGTGAGGTTGCAGCCGAGGGGGACGTCTGTGCCCGTCTCGCGGTCGCGGATGGTGCGCCCGACGGAGTACGCGGCGGCGACGGTGAGCGCGTCCTGGGAGAGGCGGAGGACGTCGATCTTGAGGTTGGTGAGCGCGTGCCAAAAGGCGGGCTGGACGAGCGACGCGAAGGGGGCGAACTGGACGACGGGCATGGCAGGCTGAGGCAGAGAAGGAAGGACTTGGCGGATCGACTACACAGGCTCGATAAAGCGATCTACGACTCGTCACGCCTTGGCTACTCTGGCGAGCGCCTTGCGCACGACGTCCCTCCGCGCCTTTTTGGCGAGCAAGACCTCGAACCGCGCAAAGTCGTTGAGCGACCGCCGTTTCTCGACGGCGGCGCGCTTTTTTGCCCACGCCGACTTCTCCCACTTGGCGACGACGCCCTCCTTTTCAATGTGTTTGCGGACCACGCCCGAGCGTGCACCGCGGGGCAGCTTGGTGAGACGGAGATTGGTGAGGGTGAGATGGCGGTACGGGAATGCCTGACGGGGGACGGAGGTGGTGGGGCCATCGACGATTGCCTGCAGGAGGGATGAGCGACCCAACAGGGGGACACGGCATGCTAGTTACGCGGTTGTGGTCGATGACCTCGGCGATGACAGCGATTTTACCAGCGGACGGTCCAGCGTTGAGGAGGACGACTGCGACGGGTGAGCATGCGGAAGGAGACAGGGCAGGCGACGCACCGCGTCCTACCTCGACGAACCGTTGAAAGTTGGATTCCTGCCGGTCACGTCAACACATCCGCGCACGGCGACGACGATCCAGCCCCCGACTGGCCTGTTTCGCTGCAGCATCGGCGCGGCGGGGGCGGGGGCGGGGGCGGGGGCGGGGAGAGAAGGCGACGCACAGACATGGCTTGCGGATGCGCGAGTCGGATCGACGGCGGCGGCGGGTGCGGTCGAGCAGCCTCGCATGCACAGGACACGGGACGGGGCTGAGAGGGCCAAACACGACACAAACAATGACGTAAACGAGATGAGGTCAGCGAATCTGTTCGAGCTGCGACGACGAGCAAGACGGCGCGATGGCCACGAGCGAGTCGTTTGCCCGCCTCGTGCACAGCGCCAACCCCGCCGCCGCCAGTCGCTATCCCCCGCACCCGACGGCGGCGATGGACCCCTTCTTTGACGACGACGACGACGACCTGCTCGACACCGCCCGCCCCCTCCCGATGCGCTCCCAGGAGAGCGGCCTCCCCCTCGCCGACGACCCAGCACCCCCAGCAGGCCTCCCTGCCGGACAGCCCCACGGCTGGTCCGACGACACCTTCCAGGACAGCGCCGCATTCCCCGGCATGCCCTCCGTCACCAAACCACCCAGTCCACGCCCACGCAGACGCAAAAAGTGGAAATGGCCTTGGGAAAAACCCGTCGTGCTCGTCGGAGAGCGTGTCATCGCGCTCAACAACCCCGCCATGAACGACGACTTTGCCGGCAACTCTGTCTCCACCAGCAAGTACAACCCCGTCACCTTCCTCCCCAAGTTCCTCAAGGGTACCCCCCTCCCTCTCGTTCTTACCCGGTCCTCTTCTCACACCCCCTCACAGAGCAGTTCTCGAAATACGCCAACCTCTTCTTCCTCTTCACTGCCGTCATCCAGCAGATCCCAAATGTATCTCCCACCAACCAGTACACTACCATCGTCCCACTCGGCATCGTCCTCCTCGTCTCCGCCTTCAAGGAGATTCAAGAAGACCACGTGAGCATTCTCCCCGTTGTCTGTCGCCCTCTCACACCCCGCTAGAAACGGCACCGGTCCGACGCAGAACTCAACGCCCGTATCGCCAAGGTGCTCTCATCCTCGTCTTCTTCCTTTGAACAGTGCAAATGGCAAGAGATCCGCGTCGGCGACGTCGTTCGCGTCGAATCCGACGAATTCATTCCTGCCGATCTTGTTCTCATCTCTTCCTCCGAACCAGAAGGTCTCTGCTTTATCGAGACGGCCAACCTCGACGGGTATGCATCGTCCCCAGTTCCGTCGTCCTTGCTCACACACCCGTAGCGAAACCAACCTCAAAATCAAACAGGCCTCCCCCTCTACTGCTCCGCTCACAGCACCCCATCTCGTCACTTCCCTACACGGCTCTCTCCGTTCTGAGCAACCCAACAATTCCCTGTACACTTACGAAGGAACTCTGGAGCTCCTCTCCGACGCAGGCGTCCCCCGCCAGATCCCCCTCGGTCCAGATCAAATGCTTTTGCGCGGTGCACAACTACGAAATACCCCATGGATATATGGCATCGCCGTCTTTACTGGCCACGAAACAAAACTGATGCGGAATGCGACGTGAGTGCCCACATACCTCCCTGACTGCGCATCATAATGTCGTCACAGGGCTGCCCCGATCAAGCGAACTGCAGTCGAGAAACAGGTCAACGTGCAGATCATCTTTTTGTTTGTCTTTCTTCTCGCCCTCTCACTCGGTTCCACGATTGGTGCGAGCATCAATACGGTCAGTGCTCTCCCGACCGGTCGTCGCCGTCATTGACAACTTGAATCAGTGGTTCCTCTCCAGTTCACAATGGTACCTTGTTGAACCCAACAGCTTTACCGGTAGAGGTCCGTCAGCACCCGTTTTCCATGTTTCGTCCTCTGACTTTTCCCAGCCAGGATGTTTGTAGAAGGTTTCGCGCTCGTTTCACCTTGTCGTCGATCTCAACTGACGCGTGCTCACAAACAGACATTCTCACGTTCATCATTCTCTACAACAACCTAATCCCCATCTCGCTCATCGTCACGATGGAGGTCGTCAAGTTTCAGCAGGCGGCCCTCATCAACTCGGACCTTGACATGTACTACGCCCGCACGGACACGCCCGCCCTCTGTCGCACGTCCTCTCTCGTGGAGGAACTCGGACAAATCGAGTTCATCTTTTCCGACAAGACCGGCACGCTGACACGAAACGAGATGGAGTTCAAGTGCGCGAGCATCGGTGGGGTGGTGTATGCGGAGGAGGTGGACGACAGTCGAAAGGCGAGTGCAGAGCCGGACAGAGAGGGCGTCAGGGAGACCTGGCGGACGTTTGAGGATCTGAAACGGTTACTCGACGGGACGGGGGCGTCGACGTCGGGCAAGGTGTCCAAGAACCCGTTCGAGGCAGAGGCGATGGCAATAAAAGGCGCACTGTCAGCGGGCCCGGCCGTGTTGAGGGAACGAGAGGTGGCACACGAATTTATGGCGCTATTGGCAGTCTGCCATACGGTGATCCCAGAGGTCAAGGACGACAAGACGCACTATCAAGCGAGCAGTCCGGACGAGGCGGCGCTCGTCGCGGGCGCTGAGTTGTTGGGGTACCAGTTCCACGTATGTTTCTGTTTCTGTTTCTCTTTTTTTACTTCTCCTTTGTTGACACGTCTGTGTTACAGACGCGAAAGCCCAAGTCGGTGTTCGTCAACATTCGCGGGAAGACGGTCGAGTACGAGGTTCTGAACGTGTGCGAATTCAACTCGACGCGGAAGCGCATGTCGACGGTCGTGCGCGCACCAGACGGCAAGATCAAGCTGTATTGTAAAGGCGCGGATACGGTCATTCTCGAACGGTTGGGCAAGCATCAACAGTTTACCGAGAAAACGATCTCGCATCTCGAGGTTCGTCTACTCCCTCCCTCCCCCTTGTCTATGTTGATTGACGACGGACGACGAGTAGGACTATGCGACCGAGGGCCTCCGCACGCTCTGCATTGCCTACCGGGACGTCCCCGAAGCCGAATACACCCAATGGGCTCGCATCCACGCGCAAGCGGCAGCGACGATCAACGGGCGCGGTGAGGCGCTCGACCAGGCCGCGGAGTTGATCGAAAAGGACATGTTCTTGCTCGGGGCGACAGCGATCGAGGACAAGCTGCAGGACGGCGTACCAGACACGATCCACACGCTGCAGACAGCGGGGATCAAGATTTGGGTGCTGACGGGGGACAGGCAAGAGACGGCGATCAACATTGGGATGAGTTGCCGGTTGATCGGGGAGAGCATGAATCTGGTACGTGTGTACACAGCGGGTGGGCGATGTTACATCATATGACTGGGTTTGGGTAGGTGATTGTGAACGAGGAGACGGCACGCGAGACGGCCGAGTTTATTTCGAAGCGGTTGAGTGCGATCAAGAATCAACGGGTCATTGGGGAGCAGGAAGACTTGGCGTTGATCATTGGTGCGTGCATCGCGCACTTTTTGGACCGACGATGACGACGGCTTTGATGTTAGACGGTAAGAGCTTGACGTTTGCGCTCGAAAAGGATGTATCCAAGTCGTTTTTGGAGTTGGCGTTGTTGTGCAAAGCGGTGATCTGCTGTACGTCCGTCGAGAACGGTCGCTGAACCGCCGAGCGTTGAACCTTGTTTTTGGTGTCTGCATACAGGTCGTGTATCGCCGTTGCAAAAGGCGCTCGTAGTCAAGCTCGTCAAGAAGAACCAGAATGCAATCTTGCTCGCAATCGGGGACGGTGCGAATGACGTGAGCATGATCCAGGCAGCCCATGTTGGGGTGGGCATTTCGGGCGTCGAGGTGAACTCCCACATTTCTTTTTTGTATTTATTGCACGGGGTATCGCGGTGTGTGGTTGACAGGATTATGCTTATAGGGTCTCCAAGCAGCACGTTCGGCCGACATTGCAATCTCGCAGTTTCGCTATCTTAAAAAGTTATTACTCGTGCATGGCGCGTGGAGTTATCAACGGTTGTCCAAGCTCATTCTCTGTACGTTCCTCCCTGCACGCGTGGATGTGTGAATTTTTTTGTTTGCTCGATGCTGAGGCATGCTACTCTCTAGATTCGTTTTACAAGAACATCACGCTCTACTTGACGCAATTTTGGGTATGGCATGCCTGGCTTTTTGTTCGTAGACCATCGTTTGCTCATGCGTGCCTTGTGATGAAAACAGTATTCGTTTTTCAACAACTTTTCGGGGCAAATCGCCTACGAATCCTGGACGATATCGTTTTATAACGTCATCTTCACTGTCCTGCCGCCGCTCGTGATTGGTATTTTCGACCAGTTCGTGTCGGCGCGGGTGTTGGACCGGTATCCGCAGCTGTATTCGCTCGGACAGCGGAACGTGTTTTTCACCAAGACGGCGTTTTGGTTATGGATCGCGAACGCGATGTACCACTCGTTGGTGCGTCCGCACGCGTGTGTGAGCGGCACTGCGATAACCTTTTCTAGATTCTGTTTGGGTTCTCCGTCATTCTCTTTTGGGGAGACTTGAAGCAGGCGACGGGTCTGGATTCAGGGCACTGGTTCTGGGGTACAGCATTGTATCTCGCGGTGCTATTGACCGTGCTTGGCAAGGCGGCATTGATCTCGGAGTACGTCTCTGCCTTGTCTGCGTTGTGTTTTACTGAGGACTACCCAGTCTGTGGACCAAGTACACCGTAGCGGCAATCCCAGGCTCGTTCGTGTTCACGATGGTAGTTTTGCCCCTCTATGCCCTCATCGCCCCCGCGCTCGGTTTCTCGACTGAATACCGTGGTCTGGTCCCACGCTTGTGGACGGACGCTGTCTTCTACTTTATGTTGCTCCTTCTGCCAGCGGTATGTCTGGCACGGGACGTGGCATGGAAGTACTACAAACGGACGTACGCACCCATGTCGTACCACGTCGCGCAAGAGGTGCAAAAGTACAACGTGCCGGATTATCGACCACGTCAGGCGCAGTTTCAAAAAGCGATCAAGAAGGTGCGTGCGGTGCAACGGATGCGGCGTGCGCGCGGGTTTGCGTTTAGTCAGACAGAGGGTGGGAGTGCTGGTGGTGCTGGCGCTGGGAGTGGTCCGGGCAAGTTGGATCAGACGCGGGTGATTCGGGCGTACGACACTTCGGGGAGGTCCAAGCCAACGGGGCTGTAACGGGGGAATCGCACTATTTTTTTTTGGTGTTGAGGTGTTGATGTTTTTTTTGCTTGCATATCTTACGATTGTTTTTGTTTATTCTGTTCTGTTTCTTTGCTCGGTGCATGGGGACTATTAGCAGATGCGTATGAATAGAGGTACGGTTGACGTGCGCACGCAGCAGCGGGTCCGACGCTACCTAATTGAAAAAAGAGATGATTCGCTATGAGGAGAGGGAAAATAGAAAGGAAAAAAAGCTTGTGCTGGAGATGGCCAGTCGAACTACTCTCATTGTGGGGCATGTCTGTGAGTGGCGGGGTTAGTACAGCAACGCGACGAAGGGTGGGAACGCGTTGCACGAAGATGCAAGTCGTTTCGACGAGGCCAGGCCGCTAGTATGGATGTCAACTCAAAAACATCGGTACACTCGAACTTGCGATGGCGTCGCCCTCCGAGCACAGAGACCACAGACTGGATGTGAGCGCGGGCATTTCTAGGAGAAAAGAGCCACGTCACGAGGGAGGTACGACGGAATGCACTGTACCGCGAGGTGATGCATCTCATCCCTGAGGCTAGTGCCACGCAGTCAGCCAAGAGACTTTTCCTCGTTGTACGGGACGTAGGTCAGGAGGTTAAAAGAGACGCTCTTACACGGCCTCGCTTCGTTGGGCGAGTGCGAGTCGTGACTCGTGAAACCTGAGATCTTGGCTGGTCAACGACCGAGTGGATCAGCACAAGAATCACAAGAGCCGGGGGACACCAGAAACGGGCGACTCGTTTAACAGCCTGAGTGCACCAAATCGAGTTGGCGCACTGGGCCTCGTTGTCGGTGGCGGGAGGCCCATCCGAGCTGGCACTCAACCACTGATTTCCGTCAACGCCTTAGCGGCAGACAGAGGATTCGTGAGAATGTTAGCAGTGCAAAACGTTGAATAGGCCGGGATTCGCCCCAGTCTGACTTCAAGTGAGTCCGACCGTCACCGAGAGCAGTCACTAACCGTCATGTTATGTGATTAGTAGTATCAAGTCCGATAGTAAGCCCTCCAGGCTTCTGGACCCTCGACACTTCAAACGGTCAATTTGAATGATTGTGTTGGCGATACGCCCATTATTGAACGCCGGGGAGAGGACACCGGCGTGAAGAGACGAAATGAAAGTTGCTGAGTTCGGATTTACCGCGTTGAATCAGCCTCCCAAATGAGGTAAGATTTCCTCGCGACGCACACAAATTTATTATGTAAGCGCTTGCTCATCTACCCCGACGACCAGGCTCAAGGGTCTAAGAATACGTAAGACCTTTTGTTAATTCCATTCAAATCCCTGATCGGCTGGCAAGTGCAGCCTTGGATTGGACTCAGCGTCCGTTGACGAGCACTGCCATTGAGAGGTCACCGAGTGCGTCCTTGCATTCCTGTCTCCGATCAACCTTGACTATGCTATCAAGTACTGCGTACTGCGTTATTAGAGCGCTGAAGTGCGACTCAATGACTGAGCCCCAACTTCCGAGCCTTTTTGTCCGGACGCGCTCCCGTGGCTATGGCAACTCTGGCACGGGCAGCATATGTGTCTGGCACATTCAGCTGCTCGGTGTATTGCCGCCACCATTTGCTCATCACGGTGGAAAATGACTCTTCCGTTCCCTCCTCAATGGAGTCCCGCAGTCGTCGGCCCTCAGCCCGTCTCCTTCGAGAGCCTTCTCATTGCTGATTATCAACTTTACTCAATGATTACGACAAAGAGTGGTTGCGCACTGCGCACCATTTGCAGTGCGACCCGTTCGCCCCTTTATGTAAGTGAGTGAAGCCAAATCAGCTCATCACTCATGCGATGAGCTAGAGAAATGCCAGCCACTTCTTCGATCTCATGTATTGGAGTTTAATCGCACTGTCCAACGGTCTCCTCACAGTCACATCGACTTGACGATCAGTGAGTACCAACATCATTCCCTGAAAGGTTACTTTCAGACAGTGCAGGACCCTTGCCGTGGCTGTGTCTTTTGCCGGTTTGCTGTGCCTCCATTCTGACCGCGCCTTATATAAAACTGTAGGATGATCTCAAAGGAGAGCCGCCCCCACAACGTTTGGTGGACTTGACGACTTCGACGACATTTTCATATCATCCCCATGGCATCCTCCCTGCAGCAAGCTGGAGAGAGCATTCAGCTAAACAACTATGCAACTCGTATGCCCGTGGTACACTCCCCGCCCAATTTACCTCACTGCTCTCTTAGTCGTAATCCTCACGGCTGTTGGATATGATTATAGTAAGTAAGACATGTCTCTGTTTGCTTTTCACTTTGAATGAACCTCTCAATGACCAGTCCTGACATTTTCGGAGGAGGTATGCCCCGTCGTTTACGTATGGTACGATTTCAATGACTAATTTTTTTTTCTAGGTTGAACACGTTTGGGTCGGTGCATACTTGCCTTGGATCGATCCCACATTCAAACGAAGCTTTAGAAAAAGCCCTGGACACGAGTGTCCACACTGTTCGTTCTCGTACGTATCCCAATAATGATGTTAGCTTGAGTTGAAAGTGTTGATTCCCAGACTCGTTATTTCGGGTTGTGTTTTGTCGTGTGCGTGAATCCTTCCCGCTGCACGATACAAATTAATCCCTGAACGATTCATTAGGATTGAATCTCTTGGTACGTCGGATGAGTGAAGTTCGTGATCTACTGAGCTGATGGGGCATGGTCAAAGGGGGAAGTTCTTTCGTACCTGATCCAGCAAAGGTGATCCCTAATATCGCTGTTGCCTGAAGAAGTTGCTGAAAATTCATTAAACTACTGGGCAGAAGTATGTCTTCATGCCCAATGTCTCCAAGTAACTGATGATGCCCTAGTAGCTGTAAGTGTATTTCTTTCACGTTTTGAATACCCGCGCAAATCGGACTCCCAGGCAAAATACTTTTTGGGGTCGGAGCGTGGGTTAAGTTGATTTTCGTTTGTGCTGCAGATTGTGAGATCGCATCGTCGTCTTGGCTCTGCGAGACAAATTACACTGATGTCTGTAGTAATACTGATCCTTCGTGTCTGGGCATTGTACCATCGGTCGCGATTTGTCCACGGTGTTCTCCTCACGTTCTACGCCGTCGAAGTTATCCTAATGATAGTGGATAATATTGTCTTCGTTACACAAAGTGCACCAACAGGTACGCACATCATGGCTTTACATTATGCGGGTACGATATAACAAAGGACATCCCATACAGGGTTCACCATTCAAGTGCTTGACTTTTCGATATGCGCGGTGCAATCTGGTTCCCTCACTCTAAACACAGCTGCAGGCATCGGCCAGATGGCTCTTGGTATAGTGATGTGTCTATTCATCGCCATTCAATTCGTCAGCGAGTCGTTACAAGTGTATAAATCAGGGCGGCAGTTCCGGCTGAACCAGTACGTGAACCTTTTTGTAAAAGAGGGCTTGATCTACTTTCTGGCGTACGTCCTCGTCCTTCCATCATTGCGTAGCGCGAGGGTAACACTCGCACCGTCACATCAATGTAGTATCCTGTTATTCTCGCTCCTCGATCTGCTGGGCGTCGCAGGAGGCATTACGAATCACGGATGGACGATCTTGTTTGACGGCATGGTGGAATATATACCTGCCTTTACGCTCGTTCCACGATTCGTCCTGAACTTGCGGGGGCTTTATGCGCGAGACCTTCAAGGGAGGCATGGGGGCGACGACGTCGACACGGCGTTTGGTCTGGCGTCGGGGTCTGGTCTTCAAACTACCCTTGTAAGCGCAATGGTATTCGCCGAGGGTGTGCCGAACGAGGGCGAAGCGCAAGAAGGGGGTGACATGCCGATGGAAGAGGTGGCCTGGGAAGATCCGCTACCCCAGTAGTGGTGCATGATGGAGGTAAGGATTCGGGTTCAGATTTCCGGACGACTTTATCTCAAGTGTCATAGGTCGTTGTTCTCACCGTCTTACATGCCAAGGTCGGTGCGATGTAAAATGATCCGCGACAACCAAGGCAAAAAGAGTTTGAGACGGGAGCGTTCTGGAGCGTATGCCGCTGCTCAATGCGAGCAGATTATGTCGAGGTTGACTCGCGCCGGGTGTATTGCAGGCAATAACGCAAGCGTATAAATAGTCTCTAGTCATAACTTCCTCGGGGAGGGGTAATAGTGAAGATGGTAGAACGTCACACCGTCATCTCCGATCTATTGTTGCCATTCTCTGATCTGGTGTCCCAGAACACAGCCGCCTCCACTTGTGTGTACCACCGCGGACGAGGGTGAACGTCAAGTGGCTTTCGGGCTGCGAGTCTATAGTCCAAGTCTGCCTCACTGTCTCTATGACGTTGACGATTCGAGGAATCTAGTCACCCGCTCGCTTGCGTCATAGTACGCGATCACCAATCATTTGCTACATTTCCGCCCCCAACATAAGTTTGCTATTGATTTTTGGGGTTGCAATCATCGTCACTTCAGGTTTCAAAGCGGGACATGTAAGTTGGACTCTGAGTCGTTGGACGTGGGCGTGGCACACGGTGTTTAGGCTTGGGAGGAAAAACTGTCAGATACATAGGTATGTACCTGTTTCCTTAGGAAGGTGCCCGAACTGATCATGGATGGGAGGGCCATTCAAGGAATCCTAATTATGAGGTATTCCCATACGAGGGTCCCGAGACTCAGGTGAGCGCTCGCTGAGTCTCAGGAGTCGGTCGCCAAGGGTGATACAATGTAGTCCCCAATTACTATTACCCTGACTGAACATCTTGGATGCATTAGTGGAACATCATGATATTTTTTTGCTGTTGCTTTTCTGAGTCTCTGATATAGGATTTCGACGGCGATGTGCACAGAAGCTGGAGGAGTGATATATTTCTGGAAAAAAAAGGAAAGAGCAAAAACCTCAGTGCTTGTCATGGTTCAAACCTGGTTTTTGTGTTGAGGCCATCATTGAAAGCTAAGAACCCAAGTGATTGACCGCTACACTACAGGATCGCTAAACAAATTTTGTTCGTTTGCCCACCATAGCATATCAAAAATGGGGGACCGCAATGTCACCTGGGTAGCAGGGAACGACCGTTGAAAACGGAACATGGAAGTATTGATTACACTACTAGAAAGGGGGTAGCGCTGCCTCCGCAGAAGCCTTGCTTGCCTATTGGGAGGAACATGTTCAACAGACGGACGAGCAGTATATATTTCAAACCATTTGTATGGATACTTAGGTGTCAAAGAAGATACTCGGAGAAAATTGGACAATCAGAAGGCTTGTTTGCACGTGTACGATTTTCACCCGAGCAGACAACAGGAGGTACCCTGCACGCAAGATAATACCTCTCTACGCTTATCCGCGAGCTGTGACCTTGGGTTCCCAGGCGTTGACTTTGGGTACGGCAGTGTTGTATGGTCGGTACGCGCCGCGCGTCCCGGTCAAGTTTTCCACCCATGGCTGTTTGAAACCACGGCGAGTGAGAGTGGATAACGACACGTCGGAAACGCGAAGGGCCATACCGCTTTCCACGACGGGGAAGAGCTCTTCATTACCTCGTCTTCGGTAGGAGGAAGTTGTCGGATGTGCTGCAACCACGAATGCCAATCGGCAGGGACTTGAGTGGCATTGTTATAATGCTGGGCAAAGTCAACCCATCTGTGACGACCTGATCGGGTGGCGCGTTCACCGGGCTGTAACCTTGAGGGGCTGGGGACATGCATACCTGGGACCTCGTCCTCGGGGTTCAAGTTTTCAAAGTACCGGTTACCGAATCTGGCCGACGGTGCTGGTCAGCAATTCGGGGGATGGTCAGTGCGGAGGGGTGACAGACTGGTCGGTGCCGACGAGGGTGCCAGCCTTGGCATCGCCGATGTACTGCATCTGATGCCACCATTGCTTTATGCCCGTTCTGCGGATGTTTCGGATGTACCGTGCGAGGGACACCATGGCAGGAGAGGATCGAGAGTGATGTTTGTTTGTGTTTGGAGTCATGCTCTGACCCAAGGTTGGTCCAACTGCTGCCGTCTGCGCTCGGAAATGGCTACAGGCCGCTGCCAGTGTGACTGTCTTGCGGGCCCTCTGGTAGGTCGCAGCTTCAACCGTCACACGGCGTCGCGGTAGGCTTGGGCGGGTGGTAGGACGTCTGGAGTGGTTGCTGGGTTGGATGGCCTAGGTACGTGCGGCGTTTCGTGTTTGCGGTGACCGTACTGACTTGCGTGCGTCTCAGTTAGCGGTCGCGTTTTGCGTCGTTTCGACTCGCAGTAGGTGCTACTCGTTTCTCCATCCATATGGACACAGTCTTTATCGTTTCGACGTGTTCTAGCGCTTCCGACCACTTCCGCCCGCTCACTAGAGGCCCTGGGTCCTGACACTGTGCATTCACTTAGACGTCGCGTTCATTCCCTTCTCCTGTGGGACTTTTCTGGATGCTATCGACGACATTTCCATCGCTGTCAGTGCCTTGATCGCCTCATCGCGGCTCGACTTGATCTGGTGCCCTGGCAGCCCCTCCTGACCCTCTCTCTCGACTTTCCGCGTTCGCTTCTTCGATGTGCTCGTTTTGGTTACCTATGGAGCATTTCCGAGTACTGTGAGCACCGTTTAGTGCTACTGTTCCGCTGTCTGGGTCATCGAGTTTGTCTGGGGCCTTCACAAGCATTCATTTCCATCCGTCACTAGCTTGTTCCTGGACGTGTTCTGGTGCTTTTGACAGTTCTTTGGGTCGATTTAGAGGGTCACCATCTCCTCTATGACTGGTGGCACGCTCTGTTCGACTTTAGTGTTCGCGACTTCGAAGCTCCCAAGACTATTCCGTTTCCCCTCGAGCTTGGTGCTCGGGAATTTGAATTGTCCATTTATGAGTTTGATTGCTTCGTCAGGTGGATCTGGAGGCATTGGGGGGACTGGTAGTGGCTCTGGTATGTCAGTGTTGTCTCGTAGTGTGTGGTGATCGCTTCCGCCGTCAGCTTCGATCGTTTGTGTGCGAGACTAGTTCCCCCCTTCGTCCTTAGCTGTTTCTTCTCGGCGAGTGCGGCCATTCTCCCCCTCGATGTATGTGTCTGGGCACTCCGAGGCCTCATTGTTTCCATCTGCGTCTGCTGCCATTCGCGGCACTCTCATTTGGCTATCGACGTTTTCGCTGCCCAGGTTGGCTTCGTGCCATTGGGGTCCTTTGCGCTTTCTGGCAGTTCTGCTGTTCTATGGTCGACGTGTATCGTCGCTGTCCTCTTCCGTCATCTTTCCTTGCCTTAGAACCACGACCTCAACCATCCTCTTGGTATCCTTGCGCCTGTGGCCGACTTCAATGTTGGCGACTCCTGGTTGATTACGGTGCTCAACCGGCGTGTGCAGCGGGTATATTATACCTGACTTGTCGCCCTCATCGGTTGTCGTCTGTGTGATGCGCTCTGTGCGCTTGCATCGTCTGGTGTGAGTTTGCTTTGGTTCTCAGTGGCCTCGGCACGATCTATGGGCTGCGGTCTAGCTCTGTTCGTTGCGTCTTCTGTTCAGTGAGTCTCATTGTGGGAGTGATTCCAGGCATTGGTTTCTTTGAGTATGGGATATGTACGGTCAATTTCCATGTCACCATGTTCGTCCTGGCAGTCCGGGCTGGTGGTGCATCTTGATCTCGTCCCAGTTATTTGCTCACTTGTGTCCGAGCGCTTCACCATCTCTCCAATTTCATCACCGTTTCTTGCACAGTGGCACTAGGACTTTGTGGTGTAGAGGGTCTGGTGGGGTTCATGGTCCACTGGTGCTGTAGGTCCTGAGCATGGTTGCACTGTTGCTATCCATGCTGTTCACACTTGTTGTGAGATTTGTGCAAGCTTCACTAATCTTCTCATCATCATCCTTCTCTGTTTCCCCAGTTTGGTGTCCAACTCATTTGTGATGTGTCTGACAGATCAAATGAGGTATCTGCTGGAGTAGCATGCTTGGTGTCTGAGTTCTTGGCATTAGTGGTCCTGTCAACCTGCTGGATCTTTGTTCTGAGTACTTGGGGTCATTCTGGGTCTGACTATATTGGTCAATTCCTGTGGTTTGTATTTGAGCCAAATTCAGATTTGTTGGCATCTCTCAAGTTCATATCTATATCAACCACAATTGGCCTGCTGTTCTAGAGTGAGTGGCAGAGTGTCATGTCCCAGATTTTCACAAAGTCTAACTCTGGTTCTCCAGACACAACTCTGTTCAATCTCTAGTAGGATCTCTCTGAGGGCATGTGTTAGGGGCATAAAGCCCTGTGTATGAAAATACAAAAGGGAATGTAGCAACAGGGTGCATGTGATATTGATTATCACATGCATTGTAGTATTTAGCAATGATGTATCTATGGATCAAGACAGACTGTGTCTGTCTTGATCCCTCATCTAGTGAATACACTTGGTTGCATTTGCTTGTGTGAGTGAGGCTATGAAAGTCCCAAACAACCCTTACAACTTTTTTGAATGTCAAAAACAAGTATTCATGCAATGAGCCACACAGTAACCTGAAACCAGACTTGGGCAGCAGCTAAGCTACTTGAGGGTGAAAAAAATCCACCACAGAGAAATACTTGCTTTAACCTGGTGGGCCCATCTGAGACTTGAAAAGAGTCAAGGAAGAAAAAGGGAGTGAAAGCTCCACAGTCAGCATTGAAGGATGTAGAGACTGGGAATTGTTATGATCTTTTCCCTCACCTCTCGTATTTACCTTGTCTCCATCCTTTCTCTACATCGTGCCAGCCCCCTTATCTTCTCTGAACACTTTGATCACTTCCTGTTTATCTTTGGTCTGTTTTCCTGTGCCATCCGAGTCATATCAGATTACTTCCCTTAGTTACCATTCATACCTGGTACCTGCTGCACTTTGATAGTAGTAGCTTACCTCATTGTTCTACCAAGTTCCATAGGCTTTGATGATGACTCATCTCTGCCTATATATACCTTTACTACTTAGGTACTTTCTTCACTCTTGTTCTATGCAAATATACGTAGTCTTTTGTTGCTCCTCTGCTCTGACTCTTTGAGTCCTCGTCCCAAGAATTCCTCAGTCTTTGAGTACCCCTCGAATCCTTCATTCCCACTTGTTCACCTAGGTGGTTAGGACACTGCAACCTCTTTGTGAGAGTCTGCCCTTCCACAGGTTGCTAGAATGACACTAGATGTGCATTCGGTGTAACAAAAGAACAAGAGTCTCCCTTGCCCCTCCTCTCTAGGAGCAGGGCTACCCCAGCACAATGTCTCGCTCTTGATGAAACCTTTGACCTCCCTCAGACTCTGAGCCAGAGGATACACCTCAGCACACCTCACCTCCCTGGACCAATCTCTTCACATCCCTAGCTCTCCAGCCATCAGCACCTTCCCCTAGAAGAATCACAGGGTCATCCTTGACCAACCCAGTCCATCGTCAACTCACTCAGTCCCCAGTGCTCCCCCAGTTAAGTCTAGGTCCTCCTTCACCCAGACCACTCACCCCTGCACTCGCAATCACTCCCCCAGCACCAGTCCTTGCTCTCCCTGCACCCCCAGTCATCGCTCCCCCAGCCCAAACACCCCCAGCACCCCCCATCGCCCCAGCACCATCAGCACCTATGGCAACCACCCAGCCTGAACTCAAGGCCGCTCTTCCCTTGGATTTCTCAGGGGAATCTAGTGAATCCATTTGATGGATTAAGGCCATGAAGGCCTACTTCCAAATCAATCCCACTCAATACTCCTCCGATGAGGCCAAGATCATGACCACCCTGAACAGAATGAGCAAAGGGTGGGGTGTGTCCTTCTCTGAGATGCAGTATGACTGGATGGCTGACAAAAATGTCCCCTCCACTGAGAAAACTTTCGACAAACTCACCTCCAACTTCAAGTCCACCTTTTTCCCCTATGATATCAAGACTACCACTTGCCTCAAACTCTCCTCCCTTCGTCAAAAGTCCACCAAAACCGACGACAGATTTCAGAAATACATCACTGATTTCCAGAACCTCGCCACCAAAGCAGGTATCTCTGACGATGCTACCCTCATCCATATGATGACCGGAGGCCTGGATCAACATATCACTACACTAATTCTGTCCATGTCCACAATCCCAGATACCATTAATGGATGGATTGAAAAGGCAAAGACCTTTCATGCCCAGGTTGCTCATATCAATGCGCTGAAAAGAGGGAACCATCAGTCCTCCTTCTTCTCCTCCACTCACCCCACCAATACCCCTCACTTGGACCCGAATGCCATGGATGTTGACACCCTCAGAGTAGGGAAGCTCACTCCAGAGGAACGGGCCTGATGCTTTGGAGAAGGTTGATGCCTTCAATGTAGAAAGAAGGGACATAACGCAGGAAAATGCACCACCTTCACCACTCCCTTCAAACCCTCTCACTCTCGAGAACCTGTCGCTGTTGCCACTGCCACCACGAGTACTCTAGCCACTACCTCTGCCATCTCAGCTCCCTCCTCCACTCCCTCTGTTCTCAAGACATACATGTCCCAACTTCACTCCACAGGAAAGGAGGAAGGAGAAATCCTCCAAATGCTTAAACTCTGCTTCAAACCTGGAGAAATGCAGATAGATAGCCTCACTCCAGATTTTTAAATAGGGAAGCTGCCTCGACATTGTCCTTCCCTCATGTACTAGTAGGCAAACCCAATGAAAGAACCATTTGTATCTCTGTTTGCCTACAGTCCAACTCTCAAATCATTGACACTATCGCCCTCGTTGACAGTGGAGCCACTGGAAACTTCATTGATTCCAGTCTTGTACCACCCCTTCAATCTGGCATTCACTGGATGGCTCAACCCCTCACTGCCACCAATGTGGATGGAACCCCCAACTGAAAGGGGATCATCAAATTCACCATCTCCACTAGAGCTCTCTTCCCCTCATACTCAGAAGACATCAAATTCATGGTAACTTCACTTGGTGAAAAGAAGGTTATCCTGGGAACCTCTTGGTTAACCAAATGAAACCCTGACATCAATTGGGTCACCAAGACCGTCACCATTCGCCCTCTGACTTCCCATTCCCTCAATAAAATCACCCTCTCCACTCAACTCACACAACAGGAAGCCCCCAAGGAACAAGACATTCCAAAATGGTGTAAGGAATATTCGGACGTCTTCTCTGAACAGATGTTCAGCGTTCTTCCTCCACATCAACCTTATGACCATGTAATTGAACTAAAACCATCTTTCGTCCCAAAAATAGCCAAGGTATACCCCCTCAACCCTGCCGAGAAGGAGGCCTGCAAAACCTTCATCAAGGAAAACCTCAAAACTGGTCAAATCATCCCCTCCAAATCTCCTCAAGCCTCACCATTTTTCTTCGTCCCAAAGAAAGATGGCATCCTTCACCCATGCCAAGACTATTGTTATCTTAATGAATTCACCATTCAAAATGCTTACCCTCTTCCCCTCATCTCAGACCTCATTGATGACATGAAAGAGTCCACCATCTTCACTAAGCTCAACATTTGATGGGGGTACAATAACATTTGACTTCGAGAGGAAGATCAATGGAAAGCTACCTTCATCACCCCCCTTGGCCTTTTTGAACCCACAGTTATGTTTTTTGGTTTTAACAGTGCCCCTCCCACTTTCCAGAGTTTCATGAATCACATCTTCGCTGACATTCTCACCAAAGGATGGTTGAAAATTTACATGGATGACATAGGCATACATACCAAAGATGACATCGAACTCCACCACCAATGCACTCTCCAAGTTTTCCAATGACTTCGAGACCACAACCTTTTGCTCAAACTATCCAAATGTTCCTTCGACACCCCCAAAATGGAATACCTTGGCATGATCATTGGTTAAGGACATGTGGAGATGGACCCAATCAAACTAACCACTATAGCTGAATGGAAACCTCCAATCTCGGTCAAAGGTATTCGAAGTTTCCTTGTGTTTGCTAATTTCTACAGAAAATTCATCCCAAACTTCTCCAACATTGTTGCCCCTCTTGTCCTCCTCACCAAGAAAGACGAACCCTGGCTCTGGACTCCCCTACAGGACAAGGCCTTTGCTGCTCTCAAAACGTCCTTCTCCTCCACCCTGGTCCTCTCACTCCCAGACCCCTCTAAATCCTTCTCTCTAATGACTGACACTTCTCTCCTCGCTGCAGAGGCTGTCCTTCTTCAAGCTGATGTTAATGGTGACCTCCATCCTTGTGCCTACTTCTCCAAAACATTCAGTCCAGCCGAATGAAATTATGATATTTATGATAGGGAACTCCTAGTAGTCATCCTTGCCCTGTAGGAATGGTGACACTACCTCCTTGGTACCCCTCACTCTGTCACCATCCTCACCAACCACAAAAACCTCTCCTACCTCAATGACCCTTGAAAACTCTCTCATCGACAAGCTTGCTGGTCTCTATTCCTTCAGGACTTCGATATTACCTGGAAAGTCACCCCTGGCACACAAATGGGACCAGCTGATGCTCTCTCACAATGGGATGCTGTGGATACCTCCCTCGACAATATCGCTCCCATCCTACTGGAACCCACTATTATTGCAGCCTTTGATCTTGCACTAGCTGACAAAATCTCTGCTTCCTCCCCTTCAGATCCCTTGGTTCTTAGAGCAGTTAATGCTCTCAGAGACAGTTCCCCTCTATTCTCTTGCTCCTCCCTCTCTGACTGGTCCCTACATGATGGGAAACTATACTTCAGAGATTGTCTCTACATTCCTCCCGACACTCACTCTGATCTCCTCCACTCTCTCCACTCCTCCCCCACTTCTGGTCGTGCAGGACAGTTTCACACCAAGGTCTTGGTAGAGCATGACTATTGGTGGCCTGGCCTCGCCACCTTTGTCAAGAACTTCATTGCCAGCTGCGCCCTCTGCCAACAATCTAAAGTCAACACCCATCCCACTGTCCCTCCGCTTAATCCTATTCCTTTGACCTCCACCCTCCCCTTTAAGCAAATCTCTGTTGATCTCATCACTGACCTCCTCTTATCCTCGGGTTTTAATTCCGTCATGGTCATGGTCAACCATGGCCTTATGAAGGGGGTAATTCTACTTCCCTGTCTCAAAACCATTGATGCAGCTGGTGTCGCTAAATTATTTTTTGACAATGTGTTCAAATGGTTTGGTTTACACAACTCCATCATCTCTGACAGAGGCCCACAGTTCACCTCTGCATTCACCCAAGAGTTAGCCAGGCTCCTCCAATACGATGTCCGACTCTCCACTGCATACCATCCTCAGGCAGACAGCCAAACTGAAAGAACCAATCAGGAATTAGAAACATATCTCCATATCTTCTGCACTAATAATCCTCTTGAATGAACTAATTACCTAACAACTGCAGAGTTCCACCACAACTCTGTCCTGCACAGCTCCACTCAGAAATCACCATTCTCCCTCCTCCTAGGTTATGAACCTCGAGCCTACCCAGCCCTAGGCAAAACTTTCCTTCCTGCTCTCACTGACTGCCTCTCCTCCCTAGCCAAGGCCAGAGAAGAAGCTCTTGCTGCCCATGACTCCACCTGCCTTGCCATGACTTGACATACCACTTGATCATTCTCCCTTTGGAAAGTAGGAGATAAGGTTTGGCTTGAAACCACTAATCTCCGCATCCCCTACCCAGCTAGGAAACTTGCACCCAAATGGCATGGACCCTTTGAGATCTCTCAGGTTCTATCACCACTTTCATACCGACTCTGTCTCCCACCCACATGGAAAATCCATGATGTTTTCCACACTTCGCTTCTATCCCTGTTTAAACAGACTGATGTGCATGGTCCATCATTTTCTAGACCACTGCCCATGCTGATTGCTGATGAAGAAGAATATGAAGTTGAGGCACTCCTTGCACACTGGGGATCTCCTGGCCACTACAAGTACCTGACTGCATGGAAGGGTTATGGTTCTTTGGAAAACACCTGGGAACCTGAAAGCAATCTCTGTCATGCCCCTCTTCTTTTATCTAAATATAAAAAAGACCATCACTTATGTTAACCCTCGAAAAATGTATTTAGTCCTTCACCCCTTCTTCCCCCTCCTCTCAACCCTCACCTTCATCATTCTCCTCGCTGTCTTCTTCTCCATTTACTGGATATATACTTAGTATGTCTATCCCCACTTCTCCTCAATTGTCCCCCTCTTCTTCCATCTCTGCCGCTTCCGTTTGTCATGCTACTCTTCGAAACACCCCTGTCCAACCTACATATCTCCCTTGCCTCGCCACCCATACCCTATACTCAGCCATCCTCTCAGAACCTCCGTTAGTCCTTGCCCTGGAGACTCTCCCTCTCTATATCGAGGATGAGATCTCCCAAGAACTCATATGCCTTTTCCATGATGTTACTTGCACTCAAACCCTTCACTTCCATGCTGCACCCATCGATCACCCCACTGGATATGGACTTCCTCTCTGACTAGCTATCAATTGTCTTCCTGAACGCATTCTCTCCATTCTTCATTTACACGGTTTTCATGTTTTCATCTCCCAATTACCGTTGAACCTCGTTTACCCTTTGTTTAGTACTATCTTCACTAGCTTACCCGTTTTCGATTGTGATGCTTATGTCTTCCACATCCTTTTGTCCTCCAACCTCATACTCCGATCCCAGCAAACCTCCCCAGATGGCTCCTCTCCCATTGCCCTCCCTGTGCTCCTCAGCCAACCATCTTCTGCTCACACTGCTACCCCATCTCCTGAGATGACACTCATCAAGTCACAACCACCCCCATCCCTCTCTACTGACAAAGTCGATGAGATAGTTCATATCTCTCCTCCCCAATCTTATGTGATCACTCTCCAAAATGGCTCCTCAGTTCTCTCCTCCCCCACTCACATTTTACCTCAGCCCTGTCGTCCCACTCCTGCGACCTCCACCACCCAGTGCTTCCATTGTCATGAACTGGGCCATTGCATTGAAAATTGCCCTGGATACGCATGCTCTAACTGCTACAACTTCACTCTGGGCCATCGTTGGAGAGAATGCCTTACCAGTCAGTGCGATGTTTGTTTACATTGGGGACACAGCGCTTGAGCCTGCCCTACTCGCATCTGCTCCAGTTGCAATTGATCTGGACATGTCTTCAATGATTGTCCATTTGAACATCTCACTCCTGCACAGTCTACCAGCCTTTTTGGAGGAAGACCATCTGCTATGGATTGAACCTGGGGTTCAACTGTACAAAGGGGGTAATGTTACGATCTTTTCCCTTGCCTCTTGTATTTACCTTGTCTCCATCCTTTCTCTACATCGCGCTGGCCCCCTTATCTTCTCTGAACACTTCAATCACTTCCTGTTTATCTTTGGTCCATTTTCCTGTGTCATCCGAGTCATATCAGATTACTTCCCTTAGTTACCATTCATACCTGGTACCTGCTGCACTTTGATAGTAGTAGCTTACCTCATTGTTCTACCAAGTTCTATAGGCTTTGATGATGACTCATTTCTGCCTATATATACCTTTACTACTTAGGTACTTTCTTCACTCTTGTTCTACATGAATATACATAGTCTTTTGTTGCTCCTCTGCTCCGACTCTTTGAGTCCTCATCCCAAGAACTCCTCAGTCTTCGAGTACCCCTCGAATCCTTCATTCCCACTTGTTCACCTAGGTGGTTAGGACACTGCGACCTCTTTGTGAGAGTCTGCCCTTCCATAGGTTGCTAGAATGACACTAGATGTGCGTTCGGCATAACAGGAATACCCAGCCCAGTATCTTTCTGCTGATACTGAAAGACTCTCTGGCATCAGAAACTTTGAGTAGCACCTGTTATGATTTTCTCCCTCACTTCTACATTATTTCTTCTTTGCATTGAGTCACTCCATTATGCCAGCCCATATGGGCTATTCTCTCCATGCTTTAGTCATTTCCTCTTTATCTTTGGTCCAAGCTCTTCTTTGATCCAAATCCTCTTGGATCTATCCACTTAGTTACCATTCCTGTACCTTGATGGTACCCCTTTTCCTTAGTCACTATTCCTCCATGTTCCATAGGCTTCGATGCTGACACATCCTTGCTTATATACACTGAGCAACAAAACTGTCCCAATGTTGGTAACATTTGGATTGTTGCATAAATATCTGGAGAGCCTTTGATGCTAGACCTTTGAACATTGGTATCAATAGAAGCCCTGATAAAGGGCTTTCTGGGCATATACACATTGCTTATGTAATTCCTTTTAGATCAGCCAATATTTGCCAATTAGTCAAGGCTACTCATTGGGATGATTTTGTTGCCA
>JBBPTT010000517.1:0-21967 GCA_038094175.1 Boletellus aff. lepidospora
CCATGGCATTCAGGTCAGAGGTGGGGTGAGAGAGAGATGAGATGAACTGGGGGCGATGATTCCCTTTTCTGAGTGCAGTGATGTGAGCTACTTGGGTATGGAAATTCTTGGCCTTCTCTACCCATTCGATGATGGTGGTGGGGACGGTTGACATGGAAAGGATCTGGGTGGTAATGTCCTTGTCCAATCCTTTGGTGATCATATAAATCAAGGTGGCATCGTCGGTGATTCCTGCCTTGGCAGTGAGATTCTGAAAATTGGTGATGTATCTTTGGAATCCATCATCAGTCTTGGTGGACTTTTGACGAAGATTAGCAAGCTCAAGGCGAGCGGTGGTCTTTATGTCAAAAGGGAAGAAGGTGGTCTCGAAGTTGGAGGCAAACTTGTCGAACATTTTTTCTGAGGGAGTGGAGGAGTCTGCCATCCTGTCATACCACATCTCTGAGAAGGAGATCCCTCATCCTTTACTCATCTTATTGAGACAGGTGAGGATCTTGGCTTCATCATTGGAGTATAGGGTAGGGTTGATGTGAAAGTAGGCCTTCATGGCCTTGATCCAGCAGATGGACTCACTAGGTTCTCCATTAAAGTCCACAGGCAAGGCTGCTTTGAGTTTGGACTTGGTGGTTGCCATGGTGGTGGGTGGGAGTGCAGGTGGGATGATTGGTGGGGCAAGGAGTGCGAGGACTGGGGGTGCAGGGGGTGCCAGGGTGATGGAGTTTGCTGGAGTGTGTTACGCTTGCGTGGAGTTATCCAGCAAGGTCAAAGGTTCAACACTAAGTCCAGAACCAATGAAAACAACTAGTCGAGTGCACACTCAAGGTGTAGTGTGAAGACACTCAAGAGAATCTCTCTAACTGCGACGAGCAGTCTCGAGGAGGCCAGACAACTACACGTAGATTGTGTAGAACTAGCTGAGGAAGCTATGGTACAGGATGGGTTCAATTATATAGTACAGAGAGCAGCTGTGTGAGTAATCAGCGATGAGTCAGGATGAGTCATGGGTAACTAGGGTGACTGATACATCAATGTGCAGCATCAGAGATGAGATCAAGGGATCAAAAGATGGTGGCTGCAGGGCTGTGTGTGGTTACCATCATAGTGAGATGGTGTTAAATCTGTTCCTCCGGGTAAGTCTGATGATGTCCGGACTGTATGCGCAGAGGGACGAGAGAGCGAAAGGGCGAGGACTTGGAGCAGGACTTATGTGTTGCTCCCTTGTACTTGCGTCCTCGGAGGTCGGAGGGTCGGAGATGGGTCGGAGGGTGGTCGGAACTGACCGGAGGGCGATTAAATTGATATCAAACTAAAACTACCACAGTGTATGTACAGAGTCTTATATACTATGGGGTGTACAGCAATCACTAGCGGGATCATCGCCATCGACTGCGGACATGTCAGAGGGTGTACAGGTTTGTAGGTATGTGAGAATGGAGGACAGTTGAAACATATGACGGAGCTGTGCACTGGTGACAGGTGAAACGGGTGGTGTACAGAACCTAAATGGAAAGGACTAAGTAGTAAAAGGAAATCAGATATACAAAAAGGGAAAACAGATTGAAGTCACAAAAGTCTGACGGAGAGTTACCGCGCTCTCGAGGAGGATGATCCAGAGGACGAACAGAGTTGGACCCGGAGTTGGACTTGGCAAAAGTCTGGGATATGACAGATGGTGAAGGTGTGACGATGTGAAGTTGAGGGAGTGATCCTCAGCATTCCTCAGGTTTGGTTTGATACAGAAGATCCTAGGGCTAATCAGTAGTCACTGTTCATTGAGTTAAAGAGTGAGGGGACTTATCAGGGGGAAGAAAGAGGAAAAACTGTCACAATACCCCCTTTGTACATTGGAGATTCCAGCTCCAAGACTTTTGTCTTTAATAGTTTCTTTGTCATCATTGGGAAAGTGGCTTTACTAGGGAAACTTGGTTGAGGAAGGCAGATGGATGTAATTTCTTATAGGCTGAGAGGAGTTCGTGAGCATTGTAGAGATTAGCTGCTGGTTCCCATGTGTTTTCTGCAGAAGAATATCCTTTCCATTTGACCAGGTATTTTCTTCATCCTGCATGTCCTCTATGCGCGAGGATGGCTTCCACTTCATACTCCTCCTTTCCCTCAATAGTGTCAGGTGGGGGTCGAAGGAAATTGGGTCCATGTTCTGGCATTTCAACGAATCGGGTGAGAAGGGAGGCATGAAAAACGGAATGTATTTTCCAGGAAGAGGGGAGATGTAACTGGTAGGTGACCGAAGAGATAACTTTCTCTATTTTAAAGGGACCTTCTTGTTTTGGGGCAAGCTTCCTGGAGGGATAGGGAATTTGAAGGTTCTTTCCTTCGAGCCAGACTTTATCGCCAACTTTGAATGGGGAGAATGTCTTCCATCCCCATTCCTTGAGTCGCTGTTGGGCATTAACATGAGCGGCTTTGGCTTCTTCTCTTGCTTTGGCTAAAATGGAGAGTCAAGATTCAAGTGCTTGGAGGAAAGTTTTGCCGATTGGTGGGTAAGCTCGGGGTTCATAACCCATCATAAGAGAGAATGGGGTTTGTTTGGTAACCGAGTGTGTGGCAGAATTGTGAGTGAATTTGGCCATAGGGAGCAAATCATGCCACTTAGCAGGATTTCCATCACAGAATATTCGAAGATAGGTTTCCAGTTCCTGATTTACTCGTTTGGTTTCTCCGTCTGTTTGAGGGTGATAAGCGGTGGATAGGGCGAGGTCGTATTTTAACAAGCATGCCAGTTCTCGAGCGAAGGCTGAGGCGAATTGAGGGCCTCTGTCCGAGATACATCGATCATGCAGCCCAAATCTGGGGAAAATGTGCTTGAAAAAGAGGGCTGCTACTCCTGCGGCATCGATTGTTTTGTGACAAGGGAGGAAAATTACCCCCTTTGTAAGCCCATGGTCAACCATGACCAAGACAGAGTCAAATCCTGCAGATATCGGAAGGCCAGTGATTAAATCCATAGAAATATTCTGAAAAGGACGAGTGGATTCCATCATGTTGGGGACCACTGGCAGTGTGGTTGGGTGAGTGTTGACTTTGTGCAACTGACAAATTGCACAACCCTTGATAAACTTGCAAATAAAGGTGGAAAGTCCCGGCCACCAATAATCCCGTTGAAGAAGGGAAAGGGTTCTGAAATATCCACCATGTCCTCCTGCATCGGATTCATGGATCTCGGTGACCAATTTATGCTGTTGAGATTCGGGGATAAAAAGACGTCCCTTATAGTATAGCATTTCGTCCAACCATCTCCAATCCTCTTGGGAAGCTTGAGGGAAAAGAGAGGATCCTTTCTGTAAGGCAGAGATTGCTTCTAGCACTACCGGGTCCTCTTTGGTGGAGTGAATGATTTTTTTGCAAAGATTGAGATCTATGAGATTAACGAATAGATGATCCAGTAACAATACCACGTCCTGATTGTCTGTGGTGGTATCAAGATCATCTTTTCGGGAGAGGGCATCGGCTGGACCCATCTGCAATCTGGGGAGGTTATGATATCGGATGTCGAAACCTTGGAGGAATAACATCCATCTGGCTTGGCATCTAGAGAGTTTATGTGGTTGCTTAAAGTATGCCAAGTTCTTGTGATCAGTCTGGACAGTCACCTGGTGTTCTGTCCCAGACAGATAATGTCTCCATTCTTCCAATACGCGAATAACGGCTAATAACTCCCAATCATAGATGTCATAATTTCATTCTTCCAGAGAGAAGGTTCGAGAGAAATAGGCGCAGGGATGGAGATCTCTGTTTCCATCTGTTTGCATTAGGATTGCTCCACAGGCAGTGAAGGAGGCATCAGTCATGACCGTGAACGGTTTGGTGGAATCAGGCATTTTTAACACCAGTTTCGAGAGGAAAGCTTTCTGAAGTGTTTGAAAGGCTTTCTCACAGTCTGCAGTCCAATTCCATGTCACCTCTTTCTTGGTAAGCTCGTGTAAGGGTCGACGGATTCCAGAGAAATCAGGAACGAATTTCCTGTAGAAATTACAGAATCCGATGAACGATCGGATTTGTTTGATGGAGGTTGGGCTTTTCCAGCTTTTGATTGCTTGGAGTTTCCCGGGATCTAGGGTGATCTCTCCTGGTTGAACTATCATGCCAAGATAGTCGACTTCCGTGATGTTAAATGAGCATTTACTCAGCTTGAGGAACAAGTCATTTTCCATCATTTGTTGAAGAACTCAGCGAGTTCCTTCCGTATGCTTTGCAGGGTTATTGGAGGCAATGATAAGATCATCCATGTATATGATTAGCCATCCCTCAGCAATCATATCAGCAAATACGTGATTCATCAGCGCTTGGAACGTAGCTGGTGAATTGCTTTGTCCAAAGAACATGACCGTGGGTTCGAAGAGTCCTACTGGGGTAATGAAGGCGGCCTTCCATCGATCTTCAGGGGTGATAAGCACGTTGTTATATCCCCATTGAATGTCCATCTTGGTGAAGATCATGGCATCCTTGAGTTGGTCTACCAGCTCCGAAATGCAAGGCAGAGGATAGGCGTTTTTGATCGTGTGTTGATTTAGATATCGATAATCTTGACAGGGTTGAAGTCTGCCATCTTTCTTTGGTATGAAGAAGAAGGGGGAGGCTTGAGGGGATTGAGATGGGACTATTGTTCCTTTCTTAAGATTTTCATCAACAAACACCTTGCATGCTTCCAACTCTTTAGGGTTTAGTGGATAGACTTTTGCCACTCTGGGAACAAATGTATCAGCGAGATCAATATGATGATCATATTTCTGAGATGGGGGAAGCTTCCCAAGTGGGGGTTCTTCAAAGACCTTCTTGAATTTCTCAAATTCAGGGGGTAAAACTGTTTCTTGTTTGGTTTTCTGTTGTTCCTGAGCAATCTCCATGGATCTAGTGATCTTTCAGATCCATTCTGTCTTGATGTGCTCATCAGGGTCAGTTTTCAGATATCATAGTAGATGGTCTTGTTCATCCATATTTTGCTGTTGAGAAAGCAGGTTGACAATTTCTGGTAGTTGGATTTCTCCTTTGGCCCAATCAATTTCTGGGTTGACCATTTGTAACCAGGTCATTCCTAAAATGACATCTTCTTTTCCACAATTGATGACGAGGAAATCCTGTTTTTCCAGAAGGAGATTTCCTATTGATAAGGATAGTGTCACTTTCCTTCATATATGTCAATTACAGTTCTCGGTTCCATCCACATTTGATGCCTTGATGGGTGATTTCAGCTTGGTGGTGGTCCATCCCATTCGTTCTACTAGGCTCCGGTTTACAAAACAGTTACTTGCTCCGCTGTCTACCAAGGAAGAGACTTTGATGTCTTTGTTGGTTCCTTCTTCCTGTAGGAGGGTTGGGAGTTGGATTGCTTGATCTGGAATAGGTGGAAAGGGTATGATGGCCACTTTCTCTTCCTTTGGGGGGTTAGTCCCAAAGTATGTTTCTAAGACTTTTACAGCATCTTTAGCAGTTACTCCTTTCTTTGCTAGGAGTTCTCTCATTTGTTCATCTAGGAGTGCTTCTTTATCCGATTGTATAGAATCGTGATTAGGGACTCACCTGGGGCTAGATTGCCTTTTCCTAGGATGATTCTTTGTATGGCATCCTCTTCAATGGCATATGAAACATTGATTGTTTCATTGATGTCCTGTCCATTGCTGGAAGGACAGTTGGATTGCATTGATATTGACATCAACATCCATTGCATCAAGGTCTGGTTCTTCCATTTCCTTGGGTTCTTCTTGTATCCAGTCTTCGATTTCTGGTTTGAAGGGTTCTTTCCAAAGTAGTTGTGTCCTAGCTCAGATTTGGTCAAATTGAGCAGCCTTTTCTATCCATTTGTTCCATGTATCTGGTGGTGGATCTACTGCAGTCATATGGTTGACTAGGTGGGTATCGACAGCTATTCTGAGCAGGTCGATCAAGATCTCATGTTGTTGGCCCATGCTTGCCATAGAGGCAAGAAGTTCAAATTGAATTCAAAAGGTAGGAAATGACTTCCTTCCCTGTCTCAAAGCGTAAAGTTGTGACCTCACATCAGCTTGAGAATCACCTGGGGTGAATACATTGAAGAATCCTTCTTCAAGTTCCTTTAGAAGCTGGCTCATCTGCTTTCTGCTGGTCACCATGTCCTGTAAGTTTTGATACCATCCTTCAGCAAAGACTGCAGCCATTCCACTTGTCATGTTGTTGAGAATAATGACTGCCTGCACTAGCTCATTATAGACCTCTCGATTTATCAAGAGGTAAGCTTTCATAGCGCCAAACCATCATTTAGCATCTGTAGTAATTCCACTAAATGGACCAGGATTTCCTGGGGTTCCTTGGGGTTAGCTGTTATCAGTGCTACTGGGGTCAGTAAGACAGGGATAGGAGCAGGTAAGGCGAGTGGAACTGGTGGCAATGTGGGTTGTACCAGGGTGGTTGAAAAACTGGGGATAGATGGTGGTCCTATTGCTGGAAGTTCAACAGAAGACAAGACTAGAGCCTGCGTGGGAAAGGTTATGACCAAGGTTGGTTGTTCCGGCTGAGCTATTTCAGGGGAAGCAATCTGGATGGTTATCTTGGGCTTGGTTATTGGCGTAGGTGGTAGAGCAGTCAGTATGGGCAAAACTCTTCTGGGTGGCATCAGCCTGGCTGGTGATGTTTGTCGTGTTCCCAATATTCTTCCAGAATGAGGTGGCAAACTGGGCATTTCTCTGATGGCCAATCATGTCGATGATGGCCTCAGTGATCCATGGGTTGGTGTCATAGGGGTTATTGGTGTTCCTCCTATTCCTGGGGTACTGACTCATGGGGAACCATGTCCTGTTATGGTTCAGATACTGCTGGGTCAAGGGGATCCTGTTCTTGTCATTCCTGGTACTCGGGGTGGTCTGGTAGTCATTCCTAACATCATAGGAGGTAGAGGCACTTGCCGAAACTCCTGGACCTCCTGCTCTTCTGGTGAAGACGAGAGAGCATTGCTTTCTTCCTGTGGGTCCTCCTGTTCCGAAGAGGATTGTGGTACTTGATAACTTCCACCATTCCTTGGTGAAGTTCTGGTTCTGGGTCGTCCACAGTCTTCTTCAACAGGCGGAGGAGTGGGTTGTTGTGGAGATGGTTCTTCATCCCTAGAGGAAGATCCCCAATCCCAAAAGCTGGACATGCTTACATACTATCTTCCCAATCCATTTGTGGAGTAAAGATAGCTTTGATTGTGGCTGTTCCAATGATGGTGGCGGTGAGGTTGGTAACAAGGATGATCGTGGCTACCACTAGGTGAGCGGCGAATGCAAAGAATCCTTAGTCTTCCCAGGAAGACATGGACGGGTAAGGTGGTGTCAGCTAGAGTCCTACTACTGAAAAGCAGGGACAAGAAGACAGCTAGTTCTTTTGTTACACTTGCGTGGAGCTATCCAGCAAGGTCAAAGGTTCAACACTAAGTCCAGAACCAATGAAAGCAACTAGTCGAGCACACACTCAAGGTGTAGTGCAAAGACACTCAAGAGGATCTCTCTAACTGTGACGAGCAGTCTCGAGGAGGCCAGACAACTACACGTAGATTGCGTAGAACTAGCTGAGGAAGCTATGGTACAGGATGGGTTCGATTATATAGTACAGAGAGCGGCTGTGTGAGTAATCAGCGATGAGTCAGGATGAGTCATGGGTGACTAGGGTGACTGATACATCAATGTGTAGCATCAGAGATGAGATCAAGGGATCAAAAGATGGTGGCTGCAGGGCTGTGTGTGGTTACCATCATAGTGAGATGGTGAAGGTGTGACAATGTGAAGTTGAGGGAGTGATCCTCGGCATTCCTCAGGTTTGGTTTGATACAGAAGATCCTAGGGCTAATCGGTAGTCACTGTTCGTTGAGTTAAAGAGTGAGGGGACTTATCAGGGGGAAGAAAGAGGAAAAACTGTAACAGAGTGTGGGCTCGAGAGGGAGAGGGCTCTAGTCTAGGCTGCCTGGGGACTGGAGACCGAGGGTGGGGGTGGAGTACTGGGTTGATCGATGGGATTGATCCTGGGATCCTCCTGGGGGAGGCTGAGACTAAGGGCTGGAGGTGTGCGAAGGGGTTAACCCAGGGAGTGGGTTCTGAGGATGAAGATGCTGGGTGCAAGTGGGAGGTTTCTTGGTCAGAGCCTGAGTCAGAGGGTGGCCTGATGGGCCAATGAGTGTGGGGTCTTCTAGACATACTGAGGGGGTGGCCCTACTCCTAAGTAGGAGGGGCAAAGGAGACTCTTGCTCTTTTGTTATGCTGAGCGGACACTTGTGTTGCTCAAGCAACCTGTGAATGGGGTGGACTCTCATGAAGAGGTCAACAGTGTCCCAGACACCTAGGAGAGCAGAGAAGATTCCTGATAGGGACAAAGGACAAAGGCTAGGACTCAGAGATCTGAGGACTCAAGAGACACAAGGCATGCATATATTGCATAGAGCAAGAGTGAAGTAAGTACATGCGAGAACAAAGGTATATATAGGCTAGATTGTGTAAGCAAGGAAGCCTATGGAATCGAATGGAAGGATGACAAAGGAGAGATGGCCATCAAGGCACAGGAACAGTAGTTAAGCAGATAGATCCAAAAGGATTTGGATCATAGAAGAGTATGGGCCAAAGATAAAAATGATATACACATAAGAAGAAGAGTAAAGACCATAGGGGCCTGCATAGCAAAGAGATTCGATGGAGATAAAGAAAAGACATGACAAAGGGAGAAAATCGTAACAATAGGTAACTAGGGCAATTGATGTATCAATGTGCAGAATCAAAGATGGGATCAATGGATCAAAAGATGGTGGCTGTGGGGCTATGCATGGTTACCATCATGGTGAGATGGTGAAGGTGTGATGATATGAAGAGGTGACCATGTGAAGGGGTTAGGTGAATGTCAAGGGAATAGTCATCAGGGTTCTTGTGGCTTGGCTGATATTAGAGGGATCCTAGGGAAGTATTGGTAGTCATCATGGTCAGGGTTGAGAGTAGGAGGACTTATCAAGAGGAGAAAAGGAAAAACTGTAACACTATTCCTGTAATTGTATCACCAATCACAGATCGAGCAATTTGACTTCCTGTCCTCTTACATGAAGAAGAAACAGGAAAAACTGCTGAAATATCCTCACTAGTGGATAGTGGAGCAAGTAATTGCTTCATAAACAAGAAACTGGTAGAATGACTAGGTCTAAAAACCAAAAGACTAAAAATACCCATTAAGGCTACCAATGCTGATGGAGCAGAAAATGAAAATAGACTAATACAAAAGAAGGTCACACTTTCAATTACCATGGAAGACCTACTCCTAAAAGAACAAGACTTCCTCATCATCAACTGCAGAAAAGAAGAAATAATCCTAGGAATGTCTTGGCTCAGATTAGTAAACCCCAAAATTGATTGGGCCAAAGACGAGATCTCTCTCCCTAAATCAATTGATCCAGTATTGCATTCACAAGATCATATTGAACAGCGATACATATTACGATACCTATCTGTGGACTCAAATGCCTATATTAACCAGGAAGTGATCCAGAAGATAACTCATTCTACTGAAATCGCCCAAGCAGAGATGGCCAATAAGAAGGAAACTATCCTCCCCCCTGAGTTTAAAGAATTCCAAAGAGTGTTCGAAGAACCTCCCCTAGGCAAACTTCCCCCATCTAGGAAGTATAACCACCATATCAATCTCAAAGACATGTTTGTGCCAAAGGTAGCCAAAATTTACCCACTAAACCCTAAAGAATTGGAAGCCTGCAAAACATTCATTGATGAAAACCTGAAAAAAGGAACAATTGTGCTGTCACAATCACCCCAAGCTTCACCATTCTTCTTTGTACCCAAAAAGGATGGAGGGTTGTGCCCATGCCAAGACTACTGATATCTCAATGAACACACGATCAAAAATGCATACCCATTACCCTGCATTTCTGAACTTGTAGACCAACTAAAAGATGCAACTATCTTCACCAAGATGGATATCAGATGGAGATATAACAATGTCTTAATCCATCCCCCAGATCGATGGAAAGCCGCCTTCATCACACCAGTAGGACTGTTTGAACCAACAGTCATGTTCTTTGGACAGAGCAACTCTCCAGCTACATTCCAAGCTCTCATGAATCATGTGTTCGCTGATATGATTGCCGAGAGATGGCTAATCATATACATGGACGACCTTATCATCGCCTCCAAACAACCAGGGGAAAACATGGAAAGAACTCATAAAGTTCTTCAACGAATGATGGATAATGACTTGTTCCTCAAATTAAGCAAATGTTCCTTCAATGTCACTGAAGTCGACTACCTTGGAATGATAGTTTGACCTGGCGAGATCACCCTTGATCCTGGAAAACTCAAAGCCATTAAAGATTGGAGTAGCCCAACCTCGGTAAAACAGATCCACTCATTCATTGGATTTTGTAACTTCTATAGCAAATTCATCCCTAACTTCTCTGGAATCAGTCGACCTCTTCATGAACTCACCAAGAAAGGGGTTACCTGGAACTGGTCGCCCAAATGCAAGAAAGCTTTCAGAACCTTACAGAAAGTCTTTATGTCTAGACCCATCCTCAAAATGCCAGACTCCACTAAACCTTTCATGGTCATGACTGACACCTCACTCACTGCTTCTGGAGCAGTTCTCATGCAAACTGATGGGAACAGAGACCTCCACCCTTGTGCCTACTTCTCCTGAACCTTCTCTCTCAAAGAACAAAATTATGACGTCTACAATCAAGAATTACTGGCTGTGATCCGAGCACTGGAGGAGTGGAGACATTACCTATCAGGAACTAAACATCAAGTAATGATCCAAACTGATCATAAAAACCTGGCATACTTCAAACAACCCCATAAGCTCTCTCGCTGACAAGCTAGATGGATGCTGTTTTTACAAGATTTTGATATCCAATATCAGAATCTCCCTGGAAACAAAATGGCCCCAGCCGATGCTCTATCTAGGAAAGAAGAGATTGACACCACTGGTGACAATCAGGATGTGATTCTCATCCCTGAAGATCACTTCATTAACCTTATTGACCTTGCTATATGAGAAAAGGTAATCCTTTCTACCAAGGATGACCCTCTGGCAAAGGATGCCATCTCTGCCGCACAAATGGGATCATCACTCTTCCCATGAGCCAATGCCAACGATTGGAAATGGGAAGATGGGATGTTATATTTCAAGGGACATCTCTTTATTCCTGAACCACAATGACAAGTGTTAGTCACTAAATTACATGAATCCCCTGCTGGAGGGCATGGTGGATATTTTAGAACCCTATCCTTACTCCAACAGGACTATTGGTGGCCCAGTCTCTTGACCTTCATTCGAAAATTCATTTCTAGATGTGTGGTTTGTCAAGCAAACAAAGTTAATACCCACCCCATGACACCACCACCCATTCCTAATCCTATTGACGTGGACCGCCCATTCCAGAATATTTCCATGGACTTGATCACAGATCTCCAAATCTCTGTGGGATTTGACTCTATACTGGTCATGGTTGACCATGGCCTTACAAAGGGGGTAATTTTCTTACCTTGTAATAAAAACATAGATGCCGCAGGAGTAGCAAAGCTCTTCTTCCAAAGAGTATTCCCTAGATTTGGACTCCATGATTGAGTAATCTCCGATAGGGGCCCACAATTTGCCTCCACATCAGCCAAAGAACTTGCTTGGATACTCCAATATGACCTAGCCCTGTCCATGGCCTACCATCCCCAAACCAATGGAGAAACTGAAAGAGTCAACCAAGAACTAGAAACTTACCTATGAATATTCTGTGAAGGGAACCCTGCTAAGTGGCACAACATTCTACCTATGGCTGAATTCACTCACAATTCCGCCATACATTCAATAACTAAACAAACCCCCTTCATACTTATAATGGGGTATGGACCATGCACCTATCCAGCCATTGGAAAACCCTTCCTACCAGCCCTGCAATCCTGATTAATGATCCTTGATAATGCACGAAAAGAAGCAAAAGCGGCCCATACAACTGCCCAGTTACAAATGAAAGAAAGAAACCAACCATACTATCATCCTTTCTTAGTTGGAGAAAAAGTATGGCTAGAAGGAAAAAACCTTCGCATTCCCTATCCATCCAGAAAATTAGCCCCTAAATGAGAAGGCCCCTTTGAGATTGAAAAAGTCATTTCTCTGGTAGCATTCTAACTTAGACTCCCACCCTCTTGGAAAATACACCTGGTCCTTCATGCCTCTCTACTATCCCAATACACCGAAACTCCCGAACATGGACCTAATTACATATGACCACCACCAGAGACCATCCAAGGAGATGAAGAATATGAGGTAGAAGCTATTCTAGCTCATCAGGGAAAATTTGGACAAAGACATTACCTTATCAAATGGAAAGGCTATTTGTTGGCCAAAAATACCTGGGAACTGGCCATTAATCTAACCAATGTGAGAACACTGCTGTGGGATTACCAATCAAGGCATCCATCAGAATTTCCTCAGCAACAACCTGTTCTCTCCCAAAAGAACCCTTGATTCCACAGCTTTGACCTGATCCGATACCCTGGTCTATGCACCACCAACATTATCTATAAAAAGTGCCCTCTCTCTCAGAAACCTATTAGCATTACAGCTACCACTGCCCCTCCTCAACCCACACACTGCATCATTATGCAATTCTCCATTGACTTCTACAAAACCCTCCTCATCGCCGCCACCCTTCTATTATTCTATGTAGTCCACCTACTCCATGACCTCGCAGAGAAGTTGAGGTTCTGGGCAGTCGAAGTGTGTGTCTAGGACAAGGCACTCCTGTACCTGTCAGTGACAGGTCTATAGAGGCAGGACAAGAACACTACCAACAACAATGGGTGGTAACACCACAGGAGAGGAATTGGAGGGCAGTGACAGGGCTGGAAGTGGAACATTTGATGGACTCACCAATGTTAAATAGTCGATGGGTGGATCCAGAATGAACCTATCCCCACTCCTCACAATCCTATGGCTATCAACCTGATCCCCTATCCCACCTCTATAACTGACCCCCTTGAAACATACCGACAAGCCAATTGGGAGGAACAAGCATATGCAGAAATCTACCAACTTCACTGACTGACCAAACCCCACCTATGGGAGGCATTAGAGAAAACCTTTCAGGATGTTAACCTCATCCTGATACTCAATACGCTCCCTGATTTCAAAAACAATGAGTTCCTCCCCCTCCTCCTCAATCTGTACCATCACTATCATGCATTTGTGCTACATACAGAGCATCTACCATCTGACTCCATGTTGGCCACTCCATTTGCCTTATCCAGGATGGCGTTATCCAGGATGAAGGACTATATTCTAGAGCTAATTGTACAACATGGGATCATTACCCTCATCCACCAACTCCCTGTATTGCCCATGCATGACTTCATGTGGCCAATTTTGCAATTGCTTGATCCCTCAGAGATCAGGACGTTTCTGGACCCTGGATTCATCACTCACCCAATCACTCTGGAGAACATACCCTGCAGCAATTCTAACAAACCTGTATCTCCTTGTTCTGATCCCATCATGGCTATCCTCCCCATCCAGAACCCTACCACCATGAGCTCTGAAGCTGTGGCAAGAGGCAAATTTGTCTCTTCAACCAACAGAGTCAGAACCCCTTTCCCTCAAGACGATGACCCGATCCCTGTACCACCTCCCCAAACTAGATCTAGGTCTCAACGAGCCACTGCACATCAAGATGCAGACAAACGACTACTCTGACCTCTCATTAATTCCCTCATCAAATTCATTGCTCAAATCCCTCCTAGATCGACTTACACCTCCTATTGCTACACTTGCGGAGAAACCAGACATTATCACCTGGATTGCCCAGAATACACCTGCCCACTTTGCAGGATATCAGCACCCAGTCACTCCCAATACAACTGCCCAAACTGTCATTGCAGAATCTGTCATAGTGTGGCACACGCTGTGGAAAATTACCCATAGAACCGGGATACCCCTTCCCCTTCCAATGGAAGTGCAGTCTAATTCCACCTGGCGCACACCTAGAAGAGTATGGGATTCAGTGGCAGGGCCTCTGGTCTATTTTGGAGGTATTGTTACAAGAAATGCAACCCCTTGGAGTCCAAGAATACGAAAAGCCACCTTGATGAGTTTTTCCTCCCCTTTTGTATATGCATATGATACTGTGTCATCTTCTGATAGTCATCTACCTATGGGATCAATTCCTGTTCCTATGCCACCCACCTTTGTTTCATCCCTTGATGTGCCCATACCTCTAATGGACATATTCTCCTTAGGTGATTCTCTTATATCACCTCATGTTCCTCTTCTTCCCTATATCGATTCTCACATAGTAACTTCTGATGACTCCAACACAGCTGATTCTTAGTCATATGTCAATACCAGATCATATATAAATCCTCATGCCATGTATTATCATTCTTCAGCTAGTTCTACACAATCTACGTGTAGTTGTCTGGCCTCCTTGAGACTGCTCATTGCAGTTAGAGAGATCTCTTTGTGTCTTTGCACTACACCTTTGAGTGTGCGCTCGACTAGTTGCTTTCATTGGTTTAGACTAGGTGTTGAACCTTTGACCTTGCTGGATCACTCCATGCAAGTGTAACATACATGAGGGAAGGATGATGTCAAGGCAGCTTCTCTATTTAAAAATCTGAAGCAAGGCTATCTACTTGCATTTCCTTGGGTTTGAAACAAAGCTTAAGTGTTTGAAGAATTTCTCCTTCTTCTTTCCCAGTAGAGCGAAGTTGGGACATGTAAGACTCAAGGGCAGAGTGTTACACTGAGCGGATACTTGTATTGCTCTAGCAACCTGTGAATGGGGTGGACTCTCACAAAGAGGTTGACAGCATCCCAAACACCTAGGAGAACAAGGGATCTTCCTGACTGAGATGAAGGACAAAGACTAGGACTCAGAAGGGGGATTCTGAGGACTTGAGAGATACAAGATATGCATTAGATTGCATAGAGCAAGAGTAAAGAAAGTACATGTGGAAATAAAGGTATATATAGGCTAGATTGTATAAGCAAGGAAGCCTATGGAATTGGAGAGAAAGATGACAAAGGAGGAAATGGCCATCAAGGTACAGGAACAGTAGTTAGGTAGATAGATCTGAAAGGATTTGGATCAAAGAAGAGTAAGGGCCAAAGATAAAGAGGATAAGTACATATGAAGAAGAGAAAAGGCCATAGGGGCTGGCATGGTGAAGAGACTTGATGCAGATAAGGAAAAGGCAGGACAAAAGGGAAAAGATCATAACATTACCCCTCTTGTACAGTCGAACCCCAAGTTCAACCTGAAGAAACTCCTCCTCCATAGACAGAGGTAGCCTGTTCAGGAGTAAAATGTTTGAATGGACAGTTGCTAACGGTGTGACCAGATCAACTGCAACCTGAGCAAATGAGGGTGGGACAAGCTCGGTCTCCATGTCCCCAGTATAGACAAATCCCACATTGTGTGGTGAGGTATTCTTGTGCATGATGGCCCAGAGCGAGCTGGTGACAGTGGGGGCAAGAATGTGTGGGGCAGTCTTGCAGGTAATGTCCCAACTGATGACAGTTATGGCATTGAGAATATGCTGGGGCCAGTGGGAGCTGAAATGCACAAGGGAGGATGCAAGTGGGGGACGATAGAACCATGGTACTATTGGGTAGAATGATCACATAGGGTTGCTCAGGAATGTGGATATTCTTGTTGATTTCTCCTGAAGAGGAGGATTGGGAGTCGACCAGGTGAGAGTTGATGAGGGTGGATTCAGTAGCTGTTATGAATGGCGAGGCTGGTGGTGGAGTGGTGATGCAAGTAGGAACAGGGAGAGGAGGTGAAGGTGGGCTTTGGAGGGACAGAGGTTGGGAGATTAAGCCCAGATGAGAGAGGGAGACTACATGAGAGACATAGTTGTCACATTCGTGAACAGGAAGACTGGCAAAGATGGAACTAAATGGGGGATACATGAGATCAACAGGTAACTGGGCAATGAAAACATGGAAGCCTTGTAAGTGTAGAAGGGAAAGAACCCTCTCAGGGATGAAATTGATGGTGAGACAGAGGGGGAGACCATAGCTGGTAGGGTGGTCAAGAGGGGCAGCACAGAAATGGAGGGTTTGTGCAAGAGAACTATCATGAAAAAGGTGCACTAGTTCCTGGGAGATCTCATCCTCCAGGTAAAGCAGGAGAGCTTCAAGTGCGAGGACTAGGGTTGGGTCCAACAGAATAGCAGCATAAAGAGAATGTGCAGTGAGGCGAGGGAGATGGATGGCTTGTACAGGGATGTTGCAAAGGGTAGCATGACAAATAGATGTGGCAGAGATGGAAGAGGAAGCAGAGGAGTGAGGGGAAGTGGACATGGACATGGTGAGGAAAAATCAAGTGTAGAGCCAGTATATGGTGAAGAAAGCAGTGAGGAGGGAAACAAAGATGAGGGCAGAGAGGAAGGGAATAAAAGGGCAAAGAATTAGATACATTGGAATCTATGGTAAGCAATGGTTTTTCTTATATTTAGATAGAATAAGGGAAGTGTGGTGGAGATTACTTTTGGGTTCCCAAGTATTTTCTGATGAGCCATACCCTTTCCAGGCGGTTAGGTACTTGTATTGGCCAGGGGAACCCCGGTGTGCAAGGAGTGCCTCAACTTTGTATACTTCCTCTTCGGCAATCAGTGTGGGCAGTGGTCTGGGAAAAGATGGTCCATGTGCATCAGTCTGTTTAAAGGGGGATAAGAGTGAAGCATGGAAAACATCATGGATTCTCCAAGTGGGGGGAAGGTGGAGTCGGTAGGTGATCAGTGATAGGACCTGAGAGATCTCAAATGGTCCATGTCATTTTGGTGCAAGTTTCTTGGAAGGGTAAAGGATGCAGAGATTGGTGGCTTCAAGCCAAACTTTATCTCCTACCTTCCAGGGTGAGAATGAGTGAGTGGAGTGGTGAGTCATTGCTAATCTGGCAGACTCATGTGCAGCTAGGGCTTCCTCTCTGGCCTGGGAGAGGGTGGAGAGGTGATCAGAGAGAGCAGGAAGGAAAGTCTTTCCAAGGGTAGGATAGGAGCGAGGTTCATAGCCTAAGAGGAGAGAGAAGGGTGATGCTTTGGTGGAGCTATGGGGGACAGAGTTGTGATGGAACTCAGCAGTTGTCAGGAACTCAGACCAGGCACTTGGATTGTTGGAACAAAAGATGCAAAGGTAGGTCTCGAGTTCCTGGTTTGTCCACTCAGTTTGGCCATCAGTTTGAGGGTGGTATGCCATAGATAGGCAAATGTCATACTGAAGGATTCTGGCTAGCTCTTGGGCAAAGGCAGAAGCGAACTGGGGGCCTCTGTCAGAAATAACAGAGTCATGTAGTCCAAATTGTTTGAACACATTGTCAAAAAAGAGCTTAGCTACTCTGGCAGCATTGATGGTCTTGTTACAAGGGAGGAGAATTACCTCCTTCATAAGCCCATGGTCAACCACGACCATGACAGAGTCAAAGCCAGAGGAGGTAGGGAGATCAGTGATCAGGTCAACAGAGATCTGTTTGAAGGGCAGGGGGGAGGATGAGGGAATAGGGGAGATTGGAGGAATGGTGGGGTGAGTGTTGACCTTGGACTGTTGGCATACTGCACAGCCAGCAACAAAGTTTCAAACAAAGGTGGCCATGCCTGGCCACCAAAAGTCTCTTTCCACCAGGGCCTTGGTGCAAAACTGGTCAGTGTGGCCAGAGGTGGGCGAGGAGTGTAAAGAATGTAGTAGAGAGGAGCGAGCATTAGGTGGGACATAGAGGTGGTTGTGAAAGTAGAGCTTGCCATCGTCTAATGACCAGTCAGAGAAGGAAGAGTGAGGGAAGAGGGGAGAGCCATCCTTCAGGGCATTCACCGCCTGAAAGACCAAGGAGTCTGATGCTGAAGAGGACTGAATATGTTGGGCCAGGGAAAGGTCAAAGGCTGAGATGATTGCAGGTTCAGGAATGATGGGGGAAATGTTGTCAAGTGAAGTGTCCACCAGGTCCTTCCTAGAAAGAGCATCTGCAGGTCCCATCTGGGTTCCGGGGGTGACTTTCCAAAGGATGTCAAAGTCCTGTAAATAAAGAGACCAATGAGCTTGTTGACAAGATAGTTTACGAAGATCCTTCAAGTAGGAGAGGTTTCGATGATCAGTGGCAATTGTGACTGGGTGTGAGGTCCCAAGGAGGTAGTGTTGCCATTCCTGTAATGCCAGGATGACTGCCAGGAGTTCTTGGTCATAGATATCATAGTTGTGCTCCGCTGGGCTAAAGGTCTTGGAAAAGTAAGCACAGGGGTGGAGATCTCCATTGACATCTGTCTGGAGGAGGACTGTGCCAGCAGCCAGGAGGGATGTGTTGGTCATGAGAGTGAAAGGTTTGGAAGGATCGGAGAGGGAGAGAACTGGGGCTGAGGAGAAGGAGGATTTAAGGGTGGCAAAGGTTTGTTCCTGCAGAGCAGTCCACAGCTAAGGCTCACTTTTTTGAGTGAGAAGGACTAGAGGGGTGATGACATCAGAGAAATTTGGGATGAATTTGCGATAGAAGTTTGCAAATCCAAGGAAGCTCCGAATTCCTTTAACTGAAGTGGAGGGCTTCCAATCTTTAATGGCCATGAGCTTGACTGGGTCCATCTCGATGACTCCTTGGCCAATGATCATGCCCAAGTATTCCATCTTGGGTGTGTCGAAGGAGCATTTTGAGATTTTGAGTGATAGTCTGTGCTCTCTAAGGCATTGGAAGACCCAAATGGTGCATTCATGATGTAGAGAGAGGTCATCCTTGGTATGGATGCCGATGTCATCCATATAAATCTTTAGCCAGCCCTCTGTGAGGATGTCTGTGAAGATATGATTCATAAAACTTTGGAAGGTGGGAGGAGTGTTGTTAAATCCAAAGAACATAACTGTGGGTTTGAATAGTCCCAGGGGGGTGATGAACGCTGCCTTCCACTGGTCCTCTTCCTGGATATGAACATTGTTGTAACCCCAATGAATATCCAGCTTGGTGAAGATAGTGGACTCCTTCATGTCATCAATGAGGTTGGAGATGAGGGGCAGTGGATAGGCATTATGAATGGTATGCTCATTAAGGTATTGGTAGTCCTGACAAGGGCGAAGGGTTCCATCCTTCTTTGGTATGAAAAAGAAGGGAGAAGCCTGTGGTGATTTTGATGGGATGATTCTGCCAGTCTGCAGGTTTTCTTCTATGAATGCCTTACAGGCCTCCTTTTCAGCAGGGTTGAGAGGGTATACCTTGGCGATCTTAGGGACGAAGGAAGGTTTCAAGTTGATAACATGATCGTAGGGGTGATGAGGGGGCAGAGCATTGAAGGTTTTTTCAGAAAAGACATTGGCATAGTTTTGGCACCAATTCAGAATTTCCTGTTCCTTAGGAACTTCCTGTTGGGCTAACTGGGTAGAAAGTGTGATTTTGTTGACAGAGTGGGGGAGAGAGGGCAGGATGGTGATGGTCTTCGAAACCCAATCAATGCTGGGGTTCCACCTTTGTAGCCAGGGGGTCCCAAGGATGATCTGTTGCTTCCCAAGGGAAGTTACCATTAGCTTGACATTGTCAGAGAACAAGGGGAAGAGGGCTTTAGCTAGGATGGTATATCTGATGGTCCCTTTTTGGTTCTGGGTTCCATCGATGTTGGTGGCAGTGAGGGGTTGGGGAAGGGGTCATATTCCTGAATGAAGGTGAGGGACTAGGCTTGCATCAATGAAGTTTCCAGTTGCTCCACTATCCACAAGGGCAATGGTGTCAATGATTTGAGAGTTTACTTGTAGGCAAATGGGGAGGTGCATGGTTCATTCATTTGGTAATCCTACAAGTACATGAGGGAAGTGAGACGTCGAGGCAGCTTCCCTATTCAAAAATCCTGAGTGTCTAAGGTAGCAACAGTTTCTTCCTCATTCTCCTTGAAGCAAAGCTTGAGAGTTTGAAGGATTTCACCTTCCTCCTTTCCAGAGGAGCATAACTGAGCCATGTAGGACTCAAGGGCAGAGGACTTGGGAGCGATAGAGGTGGGGGCAGGTGGTTGGATCAAGGTGGAGGTAGCTTGGATATTCTAAGAGCAAGGCTCAGAGGTAGGGAAGGTCTTGCATTGGAGGGCATTATGGCCAGGCTTTCTGCAGTGAAAGCAATGACCTTCCTTGATACATTTAGCTCATTCAACTGGAGTTAGCTTGGACACCCTGAGGGTGTCCACATCCATGGCATTCAGGTTGGAGGTGGAGTGAGAGAGGGATGAGAAGAACTGGGGACAATGATTCCCTTTTTTGAGCACAGCAATGCGAGCTACTTGGGTATGGAAAGTCTTGGCCTTCTCTACCCATTTGATGATGGTGGTGGGGACAGTTGACATAGAAAGGATCAGGGTGGTGATGTCCTTGTCCAATCCTTTGGTGATCATGTAAATAAGCATCGCATCATCCATGATCCCTGCTTTGGCAGCAAGGTTCTGGAAATCAGTGATATATCTTTGGAAACCATCATTGGTCTTGGTGGACTTCTGATCAAGATTGGAAAGCTCAAGACGAGCGGTAGTCTTTATGTCGAAAGGGAAGAAGGTGGTCTCAAAGTTGGAGGCAGATTTGTTGAAGGTCTTTTCAGTAGAAGCAACAGAAGTATCTGCCATCCTGTCGTACCACATCTCAGAAAAGGAGATACCTTGTCCCTTACTCATCTTGTTGAGGCAGGTGAGGATCTTGGCTTCATTGTCAGAGTACAGGGTAGGGTTGATGCAAAAGTAGGCCTTCATGGCCTTGATCCAGTGAATGGACTCACTAGGCTCTCCATTGAAGTCTACTGGCAGAGCTGCCTTGAGCTCGGACTTGGTGGTTGCCATGGTAGTGGGTGGAAGCATTGGTGGGGTGGCTGGTGAGACAGGAAGTGCAAGGACTGGGGGTACTGGGGGTGCAGGGGGTGCCAGGATGATGGGGTTTGCTGGGCTTTGGGCTCAAGAGGGAAGGGGTTCCAGGCTAAGCTGGCTGGGGACTGGGGATTGAGGGTGGGGATGGAGCACAGGGTTGAGCAATGGGGTTGATCCTGGGATCCTCCTGGAGGAGGCTGGGGCTAAAGGTGAAACATCTCTACAACCCACAATGACTAGAATGTGAGAAGTGAGATGTGGTCCCTTGGACCATGGGAAGAGAGGGGTGAAGACCAAGTGAACTTGGCTAGGGGGATAGCCAGAGGTTCCTTGGGTATATATACATACTATAGTATATACATGTTGTAGTCATATCTATGATCTACAGTGAGGAGTCCACATGGATCTACATGTGCTAACCATAAGGCATCAGAATGGAAGTGTACATAGCCATGAACATAAGGCATCAAGGAGGCATGAACGATTGTAAGGGGAATCATGGTTGGATCGTGAAGTGATCATAGCCTCTTGTAATCTAATTGTAAGAGTGTCAGATGTGATAAGATAAGATAAGATGAGGGAAAATCAGAGTCTCAAAATATCGTCCTGTAACAAAAGGCTGAAGGTGTGTGAAGGGGTTAACCCAGGGAGTGGGTTCTGAGGACAATGATGCTGGGTGCGAGTGGGAGGTCTCTTGGTCAGAGCTTGAGTCAGAGGGTGGCCTGATGGGCCGATGAGTGTGGGGTCTTCTAGACATACTGAGGGGGTAGCCCTGCTCCTAAGTAGGAGGGGCGAAGGAGACTCTTGCTCTTTTGTTATGCTGAGCAGATACTTGTATCGCTCTAGCAACCTGTGAATGGGGTGGACTCTCACAAAGAGGTCGATAGCATCCCAAACACCTAGGAGAACAAGGGACTTCCTGACTGAGACGAAGGACAAAGACTAGGACTCAGAAAGGGGATTCTGAGGACTTGAGAGATACAAAATACACATTAGATTGCATAGAGCAAGAGTAAAGAAAGTACATGCAGAAATAAAGGTATATATAGGCTAGATTGTATAAGCAAGGAAGCCTATGGAATTGGAGAGAAAGATGACAAAGGAGGAAATGGCCATCAAGGTACAGGAACAGTAGTTAGGTAGATAGATCTGAAAGG
>JBBPTT010000518.1:0-21965 GCA_038094175.1 Boletellus aff. lepidospora
CGTCGGCGGCACCGTTCCTGATGCGATAGGCACTGTCTGGAATACATGGCTGAACATATATGCGAGGGCGATCGTTCTGCCGCGTAATCGCCCCAGCCCATTCGTCTGATACGGATGTCGTTCAGCTGAAGGCGAATCTGACTTAGACAGGACGCACCAAAACGTGACTCGAGCGTTCGAACCATGCTACGCAAAGCTTCGAATTGTAACGTCAGATCGACCTTCGTACTTTGGGAACGTTGAACGAGATATGTGATGGGGATGATATCATTGAGATTGCGGAGTGTGATTATTCCATTGTCTCCACCGGTTGCAAGATAGTTGTTGTCCAATGAAAGTGCGATTGACCGCAGCCGACTGGGATGATCAAATACGGGCCCAAATCGCTCTCCTGTTGAAGGATCCAAGAGGGATAGAGAATTTCCCACAAAAGCAGCAATGAACCGCCCATTACTCGGCACGGCGAGGGTCCCATAAGCATTTTCTTCGCCAGAAATCGTCTAATTGGAGATGAAGGACCCAGAGTCAACATAAATGTGCTTGACAGTGTGCATCGATGACGCAAATATGCGCTGAGAATCGCTCGACCAGGCAAGCGTATTGAGTCCGCGAGCCTTCACCAGGACGGTCTTGATCAGCTGACCGTTGCGCGCGTTGTAAATCCGGAGGGGATCGTGCTCCCATGTGGCGGTGGAAAGGAACTCCCCATCTGGCGAGAATTTCACTGTTACGACACTGTCGTCGTGCAAGAGTGGTCCGACAAGCCGTTGGCCGGACGAAATATCCCAGATGAACGTCTTTTTGTCCCTCGCGCCTGTAGCGAATTTGGTGGAATCTGGCGAAATATTGACCGCCTCCACCTCGAGGGTATGCTCTTGCACGCTGATGGACCTTTCCCATGTGTCCCGATGCCAAACGCTCGCCAATTTGTGCTCTCCGCTGATAATCCACTTGTGATCGCCAGATAGTGCGAGTGCCCGGACACGCCCGCTTCCGTTGATCGGTTCTCTGACCTGCCTGCAATCTTTTATCGACCATTGTCTGATCGTTCCATCATCCCCGCCACTGAGAAAGTGCTTTCCGTCCTCCAAGAAGAGGAGCACGCGCACTTTGCTGCCCCCCTCGACTTCAATCGTCCTCACGTTGTCTGAGCCAGGAAGTGAGTAACTTCACGAGTCGCCCCAGAACGTACACGCACTCATCGTTCAAATGTCGGCGCACATGCGCCCGTGGGCTACAGTGGCGGTAAACGTCAAAGGCGACTTGAAAGAGCTTGATTCCGAGCGCATGTGTTCTTCTGTCAACATTGGATTTGTTCCCACGCGTCCATCCCTGTCGCGTCTCCGAGTGTTTTGAGCTTTGTCGCGCTGGTTCTTTGCTTGTAGTCAACATTTGGTCCGAAGGTTGGGAGGTCATGTTTTCGACTACACTAGATACAAGAAGCTTTGTTTCTCGCCAATGTGGTAGTGTATCTACCAGCGCCCAGTGACTACGGGACTAAAAAGCCACGGTTTCTGGACAGCATCAACCAAAGTAATGGATTGGTGGTGTGTCTACTCCCCCACGGTTCGTCATACACACTTGTAAATGCAAGCGAGTGGAAGTTGATGGTACAAGAAACGCCCAGCAATGCGTCTCCACATCAATGCCGCCCTCACAAGGAGTGGATCTGACAACTTACAACTCAAATCTCCTTTGACACGACCTGAAGGCATCCAAACAGGTTCCAGCACCCAACGTTGATTTTGGCTGTTCTGCATTCAAAGGTGCGAGTCAGCGATGACGCCTACATCGCGGAACACGGCCCACACTTATCACATGTGTGGAAAAGTGCCAGCCATGATAGCTAGGTGACTTCATCCGCACACATCGTCGGCCGAGTGATATGGATTCGCGAGCCGTGATGGCGCCCGAGATACAAATTATGCCACAAATATAGAAGCCACGTAGGACGATGTTACAGTGTATGGAACACTGAGGTTGATCGATGATCTTCGCACATACGCCAACGTCGGCGGTCGAGACCCCTATCCATCCTTTTGTGTATCGGAAAATTATGGTGCAGATCAAATATATGTGGACGTGCCCCAAATGGCGGTTACCCCGCAGACCTGCCATTATGTAAGCGGTGCACGCCGCGTTTGAGAAGCTTGGCCAAGTAACACCAAGTTCCTACCCTGTTCGTAGCGAAGACTCCACATTGAGGCTTGCTTACTCATGGCGCGGTATTCGGAGTGGGGCTGGTGCGTCCATGTGGATGGGCTTCGACCGAAACATCTTACTCCTAGTACCTGAATTCGGTTCGGTTACAATGTAAGGGACAGTGCCCAAGGAATGATTTCCTGCGGACACCCACGCAGGAACCAAATGTCCCCATGAATACCCTCCTTTGTGCTGCCGTCTAACTTCTGATGAATGAAAGACAAAACAGATTTGGGCACCGTACTCAGCTCCTTTCTGCTCGGAGTTTTTGATGCTGCATTTAACGTTTCATCCGAGGGAGCCAAAGGGGGAAGAGTGGATGGATGGCAGGCGAAAGGAGTGTGAGGGGAGATGGAAACCACGCAGTGCACCACAGCACTACCCGTCACGGGGGAGTGTGCTCATCCCCAACTTCGACCTGCTCACGATCGGTGGCAGCCAGGCTTGAACGTGAGCGCGTGAGCGCTTGAGCCCCTGGACACATCTGCTTCCTCTTATCGGCTTTCTGACCTCCCTACCATCGTTAATCGGCCGCTGTTTGATCATTCCATCCTCCAAAAAGAGGAATGTATATACAGTGCTGCACCTCCTGCAGGCGATTTTTCGGTGCATTAGCTTCGGAAAAAGTCATGAGCTTCAGTGAAAATCGGAGAACATCCACTTATCCGACATTCGACCATGAACATCAATGGACCAGAACACTAAAGTACAAGGCCAAAGGTGACCACATGCGGATGCCTTTCTGGCCTGCTGTATTACCCTAAAGCTTCTCAAGTTCCCGCGCACATCCTTTGATGGACATACCAGCATGGGTCAAGATCACGAGAAAGTCAGTTGCACGCAAAGTTGACTCGGACAGCTCCAGATTCAAGTACTGTTCCGTGGTTGTTCCAGGGAGTGAACACAGGACCCGCTCGAAAGAGCACCACACTGGAAAATGTCGCGATAGTGGCTGGTCGGCGATTCATAGTCTCAGCGCAACTGAAGTTGATGTCCTTTCTCGCCCGCTGCTGCCGCGTAGTGACAAGTGAGTATACCCAGCTATGCGTCCAGCATGACAATCGTTCGCCTTGACGAGCCAACGATGAACAGACTGCATATAGAGTCACCACTCGCCATACCGCAGCCCCCCTATGGCACTCATTCACGATCATGCACATTCAACACACTAGTACTCTCAACAACATTTCACTACAGAATCCACACTTGGCTTTCGCAGCAACGCATGCTCGTTGCACATTCCCTTGGGCTAGAAAGCAGCCGTAAACTTGAACACTTGGTTGGCATCGCCGGGCCTGAGCTGTTCGATTCGAATCTGTCGACGGTACTTGGGTCAAGAGGGTATCACCATCTTTTGGGGTTTCACACACCGGTTGGTTAACCTCTCCTGCGGTCCATACTTCCCGACCATCAGGGTCGCGCGCAACGCTAAAGGTGATCACGGGAGACGAGTGAGTAAAATATGTGGAAAGCATATGTGCCCGCCTACATGTATGTTTGCTCCTTCTCGTCGACGAGGGTGAGGAACAAGATCTGGGTGATTGCCGGAGGCCTGGACGCAACTACCACCGAATTGATGTCGCCAGTTGACGGGTAATCGGCTACACCCAATGTCACAGGACCACTGCCAGTTGTAGCGAGATCACGGTCTGCAAAAAACTATTCACCATGATGAGTTGCGCACTGAGACGGATGCCAAAAACAGAATACCGCATTCCCTGGGCCATTGAGTAGAATTGGCGGGTGTTGCGGAGGCTGAGGATCGTTGGCGATGCCCAGCTGATATTTGTTGGGGAGAACGGTGGAAGTGATACCGTAATTGTATGGTAATGACATTGAAAATCTGGATGGGCTGAGACGATGTTGGGGATAGCCAGTAGTGGCCTATGCGCGTCCGACTTTATACGCGCGAATTGAAGCTCCGGCACAGAGCACCAGGTCGGCTCTTGGGTGTTCCCGACATCGATTCTTGAAAGCCCGACGTCCGCCGGGGCGTAGTCAAACCTTGGTTTCACGATTGTGGTCTAGACTTCCGTCATCTTGTCTCGAGTTGGATGATTACATGCTGCACTCCAGAAATTTATCGCCGCCGCCTAGTTCTCTTTCAATAACCCATAGTTATCAGGAATTTACGAGATCAATCATAGGCGATGATCAATTGTGCGGTCACGAGGTGGAACCGAACAGCAGCACACGAACTTGGATATTGTCACTGCCGGTTTCTCACGTCAGAGCGGACCTGGATGAGATAAACCAAGCAACCTAGTCCGGATCAGCTATTCAATGCAACCGCAGTGAATGAACGTGGTCCCCATGAGTTCAAGCCCATTTTTCCTTTACCTGCTATACCTACAACTAGGCACCTTCAGTGGATCACGGACAAACATCCTTGCCACTTACCCTATTTTCTAGCACTCCTATCGCGTTCACAGGCGGGAAAATATCAGCGCGCGAAATGGGATAACGCGACAGAAGGAATGGGCCTAGTCCTTTTGCAACAGCATTCCCCGCGGTGATTCCATTCAAGTTGTCAGCCAAGCGATACAGATCCAAAAGCTCCGACGGTGCCTCAGATTGCGCCACCGATGCGTAGCATCCACGTAGGGTGACATTCCAATATATTGAATACTGACGTTGGACTTCCAAGACCCTTCCCCCCACCCATTGTTTCACGGCGACTTGAGGATTGAATTACTGGCCAAAAACGTTGTGGGGCGTGCTCCAATAGCGGTTACTCCACAACCTGCAGCACCTGACTGGTACACGTTCATCACCACGCTCCAGAAGCCAGGCGAAGTAACGACATCCCCGTTCCGCATCGAATTTGGCTTACTCTTGGTCCGGTTTTTGGGGTGAGGCTATCGTAACCGTGTGAATGAATACTGCCCGTAACATCTCCCCCCTTACCTGAATTTGGTTCTGTTGCAATATACCGGATACGGTGCCGAAGATGTTCTTGTGACACCAACGCCGAACGCCCTCGCGAATGCTTTGCTTTACGCTGACACCTAACTTGTGATGATTCTACACGAATGAAAGAAAAGATTGAGGGGGGAACAATGTCTGGACAACATACTTACCTTTCATGCTGTGGTGGTACGAGAGCAGGGGTCGAGGCAAAGGGCAGGTGAGAAAAGGCACGCAGAGGGGATAGGGACAGAAACGGAGGCAAAAGGCGAGCAAATTTTCCGAGAGGGCAAGAGAGAGTGGAGGGAGCGTAGCGCGATTACCGTCATTGCCACAACTGGAGCAGCGTCTTGCAGCTGTCCTCTCCGTGCTCGAGGCCCTGTCACTATTATTGCTCCCGCTATAATAGCTAGTTCAAGAGGTCAAGTAGCGTTGAGAGTCAGTCCGTTGTCTGACAATCAAGAACAAAAGTTGAAATACATACATGCATGTAACATCCAATACAATTCTGTTGCACTGCGAACGAACCAGATCGCGTCTAGCAAGACCCGTGATCGCACACGAGTAGCCCGAATATCCCCGCGGAATTCAGTCTTCGATGCGACTCGATTCTAAACTGGCACTAGGACACAACACTGCTTCTGGCTGTTCTGTATTTAACGGCACATGTCAGCACGAGCACGCATCATGTATCAACCAAACCGACAACACCTACATTGGGGAGCACGACCCACGCCTATCACGTGTGCGGAAAGTGTCGCCTGTGATAGCTACGCATCAGAGTCGAAGGAAAATGGACGGCCGATGCATTCGCTCCATTGTCAACCCTGGTCCCGGTCAATCAATGAACGACGCGTACGATAGCGGTGAGAATGGCTAACGCGTAGGCATCTCCACTAGACTCGATCAGCACTCCCATCTGGAACGCAGACGTCTTCGCTATCGTTTCCCCAGGTCACCAGCGATACCTCCCAGCCTCCTCCTCAACCCATGATGCTGTATGTTCCATCCTCATCTGGAGAGGCAGACCACCACACGGATACCAGCAGATCAGTGCGTCCAAGGCAGTCGCAGCGGACCTTTTGCCCATCCTGCAACTCTGACTCCTCAGACAGATTAGACTGTTGGACCACTACCATACGGTCCAGGCCTTGTGGGCACGTCATGTACACATTTTCAATGTGACTTTTAATGCAATAAATACTATCCGATGTGTGGGGGAGCCAGTGGTTGAGGACATGCTTATGCCAACATCAAATCGTCTAACGGGAAAATTGGACAGACACTCAGTTGGACGCGCGCACAAAATTTCCGAAAGAACGCACCGAAATGCTCTCCGAGCACACGAAACTCTCCACGAAGAGGCCGCACCGATGATCGATTGACTGGATTCACGAATCGGGGTCATTGAACAAGATATGTCATGGGGATGATATCACTGAAGTTACGCAGCGTGGTTGCCCCGTAGCCAATGTTGGTGGCGAAATACCTGCTGCCTGATAAAAGTGCGATCGGCCGCAGTAGTTGACCAGGATGATCAAACACTAATCCAAATCGCTTGCGCGGAGAAGGATCCCCAGGTGAGAAAGAATTGCCACCAAGAGCTGCGATCAATTCGCCATCGTTAGGTACGACGAGAGACCCACGGGTATCAGTTGTGTTACTTTGGATTTTCCATTCTGAATCAAAGGATCATGTATCAACACATGTAGGCGTCATTATATCGGACGTTGAGACAAAGTTACGCTGTGAATCGCTCGGCCAAGCGATGTTATTGAGTCCGAACGCATTGACCAGGAGGGTCCCAGCCAACCAGCCGGATTCGTAGCGCGTCGTGGAACAAGGCGACAGTAGCAAGGTGTTCACTGTCTGGAAAAAAATTTGACCGTCGCGGCGGTCTCATCATGCCAGAAGGGACCACTGAGTCGCCTTCCGGACTAAATGTCCCAGATGAACGCTCCCCTGTCTATTGAGCCTGTCGTGAATTGGTGGAATCTTGAAAAACATCAACCACATTCACCTCGAGGGTGTGCGCGCACATACCGAGGGTTTTGCCATGTATTCCGGTTTCATATGCTCGCCAGCTCGAACTCTCCGCCAACGATCCACCTGCGATCACCAGACAGCACGAGTCCCTGGATGTGTTTGCTTCCTCTAATCGACTCCGTGACCTTTTTGCAATCGTCAACCGACCACTGTTTTGCACCTCTCGGTTTCAATCGGTCTCACGTCTTCTGAGTGTCCGTGGGTTAGTATGAACTTTACTGAATAATCGGGAATATGCACTTACTCATTGTTCGATGGTCAACGTTGACGTGCGCCCTTCTACGGACCGGAATGAAGTACAAGGTCAAGGGTGACAGCACGGGAATTTCGCCGTGCGAGTCTCGCTGGGCACGCCGTTTTCCAAAACGTCGCTGAATTGGCCTTTCCGAACATTCGAGTGTCCGAGCTGTCCGACTCACGTGACATGAGCCTCACCTGACCTCGACAAAGTTTAGGCGGAGACTGAACTGCGTCAAAGCTCCCGAGTGCGGCTCGCGCCTCCCGCCCTTTTCTCGCGCTCCCTGTTGAAGCCGCACAACGGCGGAGAGATGGATCTGGCAAACGTTCACGACCATCGTTGCTGCCAACCCTCCTTTGCAAGCAATCCCATTTGACATTCCTCTCTTATTTCTTGCGGGCATTTCCACACCACAATAAAGGAGAAAAGGAATACTAGCAGGGTCGGGGACGTTCCCATCGCGCCGCCGGACTCGATGAATGAGTCGTGGCAGAGCACGGCGGGACACTGCCACACAAGGGCAGGATTGTGTTTAGTCTCCGCCCAAACTTTGTCGTGGTCAGGTGAGGCTCATGTCACGTGAGTCGGACAGCTCGGACACTCGAATGTTTGGAAAGGCCAATTCCCAGATGTCCTGCCGTTTTCAACATGAACTTTTCAAAATTCCCACGCGGTGGCTCGTGCCGATCACTATTCCTTCATAGCGCACGCAAAGTCGACATCTCCTGGTTCTGGTATTGTTCCAGCCAGCTATTCCGGAGAGGGAACAAGGAGCCTGCTCGAAAGAGTGGCCTACCGAAAAACATCGCAAGTTTAGTTAGTCAGCGAATCATTGGTCACAGAAAAGTCAACCATGTTTTCATCGTCCTTATGGACCTTATCTGACCCGACCAAGCAACTGTTGGGCAATCCCACTCATCTTGATTGTCGCAGGTCTGAACTATTTTCGCTTGCCGTCAAAGATGCAAATGATCTGCTGGGTACGCGCTCGGTATGGCGATCGTTGATGTGCCAAGCTGGACAGGCCACCCACTACAGTCCCCGTAATACTCATGCATACACATTCAACATACCAGTACTCTTGACAACACTGAACTACAGGGCCCACCCTTCGCTGTCGCATATTCATCTTGCGCTTTCTTACTAGCGAGTAGGTATGATCCTGAATACTTGGTTGGCATTGCCACGCTCGAACGGCTTGATTTGAACCTGTCGACGACACGGTTGATGAGTATCACCTTCTTTTAGGAAGATCGACATACCGGTTCGTCAACCCCCCCTGCAGTCCATACACTCTGAGTATCGGGGTCGAGCCCAATGCTAGAGACGACAACAGGAGGCGGATAAGTAAAATAAACAAGGCAACATTCTGTGTGTTCCACCTACAGGTACGTAAAATTCTCGTTGGCAGGACGGAGGTGCCAGACTTGGATTACACTCGGGATAATGGTTGCAACCACCACCCCAAGGAGGTCACCGGTTCCTGAGTAACCAGTTACAGCCAGCTCTACAGGACCGCCGCCAGCAATATCACGGCTTGCAGTCCACTATCCGCATTGTTTAGTTACATGCTGAGAGGGATGGCAAAAATAGAATACCCCATTCACTGGGCCATTCAGCAAAACTGGCGGTTGTGCCCCCGGGGGTTGCGGAGCATCGGTGATACCCAGCTGATATTGTTTGTCACCGGCAGTGGAAAAGATAGCGTAAGTGAGGGACATCGAAAATCTGGATGGGATGAGACGATGTTGGAGGTGGAATGACCTGCGGCTGTCTGACTTTATACGCACGGTGGGGACGGGAGGTCGATTCTGGCAAGTGCGACAGCCAAGCACCGCGAGCACGGTCGGGCCCTGGTTTCGCAATTCTGATCCAAAGTTCTGCCATTCTGCGCTCTCCATGCCGCACCCCTGAACTTTATCGCCACCTCTTCTCTCGATCATTGTAGGAATTTACGAGATTGATTGGAAGCGATGGTCAACTGCGTGCTCGCAAGGGGGGGCCGAACAACGCATATATACGTGCGAACTTGAATAGAGTCCCGCTCGTTCCCCACGCCACGGAGTGAATTCGGATGCAGTTGAACTGGGCTTGAATCCGGACCGGGTCTGGCCGTCTGGCAAGGGGATCGCACAGCGAGCGAACGTGGGGCTCAAGCTCGTTTCCTTTGGTCCTGTTTGTGTCGGGCCGCTTTCTGCTGCTCCCTCGGCGGCAACTCCTGCTGGCCTCTCCACTTTGGCTTAGGCTCCGCTCCTACGAGCCCCTGCTCCAATCTCCTGTCCCAGCCTGGACTCCTTTGTCGCCATAGATCGTGGGCTTGCAATAGTATGGCACCAACCAGTCAACCGTCCAGACTCTGACTCATGAGGTGACGATGGCATCATGGTCTACGACACATCCTGACTGGCATGACCGTGCACCTCGGCAACTCCCACGCGCACACCCTTGACCCCCTGGCTGGTATATATATACAGTGCTGCGCACTGCGCGAGTAGCGATTGGAATCAAGCAGGAAAAGGGCGAGCGAGCGGTGGCATATGGCACCCCTGCAGCTCTCGTGCCGGCAAATCGGACACTTGCGTGCTCGCACGACGTTCAAGTCCCAATTCACACCTAAACATTTGCAATCTGACCTGCCGAGTGCAGTCTGCAAACAAACCCTGGCGACAAAAAAGGGAGGGGCCGAATCAAGGATATATATACACCCGTCGGCTGCGCAGGTGAAGAATGAAATTTGGTTCCGGGGCTTGCTTGCGCGTGGGGGTGGGCCTCTTGATCGATATCGTGATCGTACCTGCGACACGTCATCCAATGTGCGCCGCATGAATCCGACGAATCCCCGTTCTTATTGAACGACACGCCGCGCAGTGTACTGCCACTGGACAAGCTTCGTAATAAAACATGGTGTAAGTGATAATAAAATAAAAATAGAACGTATAGTATCCGATTCATCTCCGTCGCAGCACCTCGTCGCATGCTTCACGCACGTGTTCGTCATTCGAATTGCATCGTGACCCGAGTGGGACAAAGAAATTATGAAGCCGAAAACAAGCCCACCGTGATCTACCGATAGCAATACATGTTAGCAGCCGTTGACATAAAAAAAAAAGGTCAGCCAAGGTAGATTGCCCAAGGTATCTGAATAAAAAAAACAGATGGAGAATGTCCTCGCATGGTCAAAATCAAAGACGCATGATGCTGTCTTTGCCGCGGATGATGATGAGCATCTTCTTTTTTAAACGCGTTCCAAAATCCAACGTTGATTTCGACTGTTGTTCCGTAGCAAAGCCGAGACCTGACAACCAAAAAAAAAACATGAGCTGGCCCCTGACATCAGCCTGGGCCAGGGAGACTTACATGAAGTGGGCGTTGAGTGAAATGAACCGCAGTGGCATTGGCCACGTTCCCAATCCTGTCGCCAGGCTCATGAGCTTTCCGATAGGATGTGACCAGCCAAAAAAGTGGTCACTCACACATATGTATCTCCCCGCGGCTCGATGGTCCAAAACGTGTGTTCACCATCTGCATCGCAGATGAGTTCATTTCCGTCCCCGGTACATAGCAGTACGTCCGAGTCCTCTCTGTGACCCACGATGCTGTATGCACCGTCCGAAACAAGCGAAACGACCCACTGCACAGAATTTAGACCAGTAGCTATAGTAGACGAGCGGCCACGACGCACCTTTTGCGAGTCGCTTCCCGGATCCAATTTTTGCACGCCAACCATGCTGTCTTCGTCTTGTGGACACGTCAGATACAAATCCACGATGTGGCTCTTGATGCGAAATGTGCCATCAGGAATGCTTGATGGCGGCGATGAGGCGGCCGCCTGGACTATCTGAGCGCGGTTGTTGGACAGCGTCACCGCTTTTGTTAATTCTTCTGACGTGGGTTCGATCAGACAAGGCGCAAACGAGCGAGTGGCGGGTACGTACCGATGCGGGTCTCCAGTGCGCGAATTTCGCCGCGAAGCACCTCGATCCCGGGTTGGGGTTGTTGCACTCCTTGACGTCCGAGGTAGTACATCGGGATGATGTTGTTGAGATTGCGGAGGGTGATCACCCCGTTCTCGCCGCCGGTTGCGAGATAGTTGTTATCCGACGAGAGCGCAATCGACCACAGTCGGGGATTGCGAGGATGTTCAAAGACGGGTCCGAACCGCTCTGCCGTGGACGTGTCCCATAGTGAGAGGGTGCGTCCGATAAAGGCAGCGATGAACCGGCCATTTCTGGGTAGCGCGAGCGAAACAAACGAGTTCTCCATGTCTCCAGGAATCGTCCACTCGGAGATAAAGGTGCCCGTGTCGACGAAAATTTGCCTGATCACGGCGTCAGAGCATACGACAAAGATGCGCCGCGAGTCGCTCGACCAGGCGATGGGATTGGTCGAATGCGTTCGGAGGGAAACGGTTCGGAGCAACTCGCCATTGTCTGCGTTATAGATCCGCAAGTCGCGCGCGAGCGAGACAGTGGCAAGGTAATTCCCGTCTGGTGAGAACTTGACTGCAACCACATGTTTGTCGTGCCTGAGGGGGCCGATGAGGCGAATACCGGTCGAGATGTCCCATATGTACACCTTGTGGTCGATCGAGCCTGTCGCGAACCGGGTCGAGTCCGGAGACACGTCGACGGAGCGCACCCAATTGGTGTGCTCGTCCACCGTGAAGGCGCTCTGATGGGTGATGCGGTTCCAGACGGTGGCCACCTTTTCCTCGCCGCTGACGATCCATTTGCGATCGCCCGATATGGCCAATGATTGGATCCCGCTGGTCGCTCTGAACGGCTGACCGACCTCCCTGCCATCCTCGACACGCCATTGTCGAATCGTGCCGTCCTCTGCACCGGTGAGGATGTGCCTGCCATCCTCCAAGAAAACGAGTGACCATACAGCGCTCTGCTCATCGATCTCGATAGTTCTCGTGTTGTCTGGGTAGAGGGTTAGCAACCAACGGGCATCGTAGTCTGCCACGCACTCATCGTTGTACGTCTGTCCCCAAAAAAGAAGAAGAGATGACGTGGAAAACGGACTGTGTGCTGTCAAGGATCAAGAGGAGAACCGGCGGCCAGTGCGCACCAATGGGCAGCGTGAACATGGTGTTATATACTTCGGAGCGTGCACCAGTGCCGTCACCGGATCATTGGTGTGCATGTTTGAGTCAGCGCTGTGCCATGGCCGTTCCTGGAAAGAGAGACGGAGTCCCCGGTAAACGGATTCTGAAAGCACAGCACTGCGGTCTCGGCCCGCGCACGAACGCAGCAGACAGTCTGCGTGCAGCGACGCCGCGCGGAAACTGGAGCACATGTCCGCACAGGATTCATGGCGCCAGTGCTCGCTGGCCGGAGAGAAGATGATTGACCGCGCGGTGCTCCGACGTCTTCGTCTGCTTGGCCGTGTCGCACTGGCGACAACCTGCGTGAGAACGTTTGGACCCGCTGTCAACGCGTCTGACTTTCACTTGCACCTCGACCATCATGGCAGCCCAGCCCGCCCAACGCAAGCACGCGCGGCAGTCCGTTCATCAGCACATCAGCCTATCGATCAATCGATGATATGATGCGACTCTGGGCTGTGCCGCGACTGCGTGCTCGCTTGACTCCGCGACCGTGGGGACGGGACTTCGTCCTTCTCGCCAAGCACAAAACTGACTACAACGCAATAAGTCACAGGGCTGTTGGACTAGCTTGAATATAATCTCGCGTGGCTTTGCTGACGATCCTTCGTCAGCACGGGCGCGCACCTGGCAGCCACCCGAGGAGGCGATCCCATTCTCGGGATCGGGATATTCCGCACAGAGCCTGTCTTCGACAGAGGCAGTGTGGTGCATGGGGGTATAAAGCACCGTCGGCGCTCTCCGCGGGGAACCTGGACGGGGTACCGGCATGGCTGCTGACTCGTCCGCAGCTACGACGCTTGTCATCTGACCATGGTGATCCTTCCACAGCCTGCTTAGACTCTCGGTCAGCTCTCCGTCGGTTCCACACTCAAGCGCTCGTAGCCGAATGTTTTATCCAGCACGTGCTCGAAGCGTCTACCTGCCTTAACGGAAGCGCCGGTCCGGGAATTCGTGGAACTCAACGACTGCCTCAATACGCTCTGCTATGCAATCACCCCCTCCCCCCCCCTGCATACCTTTGATCTGCAAATGCCATGGCAGACACGGTCCTACGATGTTTAATTGGCAATTGATCGTGGCAATACATCAACACTCGCCATCGGTCCAACGCGGACCCTCCAAAGGTGGCACGATTCAAATTCCGTACGGCGCTCGCACCCCGCTGACGGACGAATGGGGTATCCAATGTCGAACGAGCGCCACCACATCCTCACGTCAACTTTGTATATCAAAGCCCTAGACCGGTCGAGCCACCGACATTCCGCTACTTCCTCATGGCTGTGGAGTTATAATCGACGGCTTGCCTCATCCGCAGGATCGCGGCACGTGACACCTCATAGACGCGCTGGTCACCAGACTAGACTCTGCAGCGCTAAATATCCAACGGAAACATCCATGACTGCTCGATGAACCGACCTTGACGAGTCTCTCTTCTCGGTGTCCTCCTGCCCACGTACCGCAGCTCATGCTTTCAACGGAATCTTGAAACGGCAAGGGGATACCGTGCGCACTTGCGATCAAATATTTGCGATTGGCTACTCACCTCTATCGAGCAACCCTTCTGGAATTCCAAGTGCTCGTCTCCGCGCCTCAGTACAATCAGCGAATCAGTTCTACTATAAAAAAGAATAACCGGAACATGGGGGCATACTGCGTCCCGACTTCACCTGCGGATGTGGAAGCCCACTGGGAGGAAACCCCGATCACACTTAATGTAACGTTGATTCGGCGGTCGTCACCCTGTGCAGGTGGAATCCCGCTTTGATCTCGCACATGGCCAACTTGGAAAGAATACCCATAACGTGTGTCGTGTTCCCAGAAAAGACGACACCGGAAATGCGCTAAGATAGATCCTTGGATCCGTTGCTTTGACTTACAGTTTGATGAAGCTATCTGGAATATCGGCACGGGGAGCATCCGCACAGAGTTGCGAAGACTGCCTGAGAGGACGACGCTGCCCGGCGCTGCTCTCGTAGTTGCGATGGTGAGAATCTGCTTTCTCGAAAACCCCCGCCCGCCTTCGATCCTACCCTTACCTATCTCCTGTTCTCAGCCTCGGCTCCGGTTCCCGCGCTGCTACAGAATGAGAGACTGATGCGTTGTCCGGATACCGTTCTTTCCTCAAAATTTTATTCCACCCGTATAGACTCGTGAGAAGTTAGACGGCGACGTAAAGAAGAGCGCTCATGAGGACCTTTGGGGTTGGTGTGCCAGGGACTTCTCCGTGGCTGGTATTGCGACCGAACCAAATTCAGCTAGGGATAAAATGCCATGGTGGGGCTGACATCGCCATGGCTCTGACCCCAAGAATCACACCAAACCTTGGTATGGAACCCCTGTTACGAACAGGGTAGGAGGTCCTGTATCACCTGGTCTCTCGAATGGGGTAATGAATTCGAACCACTCAAGTGCCGTAGGCTGCGGAGTAATCGCCATTGGTGTACACCATGGCCTCATTGGCCAACAATCTAAGCGTCATGTCGCCGTGAAACGACGGGCGGGGTCTTGGAAGCCCAAGGATGGAGTACGTGCGAAGACCTACGTCAGTGCTCCACAGGTAGGCCTACGTGGCTTCTATCTATTGGTGGCGGAACCTCGGGCACTGTCGGAGCTTTTCGAGTCCACATCACTTGGCCGACAGTCCGCGCGAACGAAGCTGCCTCGAAAAATGTCGTCACAAGACGACTAAGCCCATTCTTTCGGTCGGGCCATGTAATTAAGCGTGCTTGTATTCCTCCTGCCTGCGAGGTGAGCGCTAGGCAATGGGGTAGGTGCTGCCAAAAACGCCCGTAATCGATTAATCCGTCGAGATACCTTGATTGTAGGTATAGCAAGATCATGTGAAGAAAAATGGGTTTGAACTCGTGGGGACCTCGCTCGCTGTGCGGTTGCATTAGATAGCTGATCCGGACCAGATTACTTGGTTTGTTCCATCCGAGCCCGCTCTGACGCGAGAAGCGGGCGGTGACAGTGTTCATATGCTGCTGTTCGGCTTCACCTCGCGACCGCACAATTGATCACTGCCCACGCTCGATCTCGTAAATTTCTGATAATCATGGGCTATTGATAGAGAACCAGGTGGTGGCGATAAGGTTCAGAGGTGCGTCGTGTGTTCATCGAGAACAGGATGGCGAAACCTTGTGTCAAAACCGCGAAACCGGGTTCGACCGTGCCCCCGGCGGTCGCATGGCTTCAAAAAAGGAAAACACAGAAGAACTGACTTGGTGCTTTTCGTACCGGAGTTCCAACTCGCACGTATAAAGTCAGACATGCGTAGGCCATCTCATCCCAAGCGTCGTCTCATCTCATCCAGATTTTCGATGTCCATATACAATTACGGTATCTTTTCCACTGTCGGCGACAAGTACCCGCTGGGCATTACCGAGCTCCGCAACCTCCGGATGCACAACCCCCGGTTTTGCTGAATGGCCCAGCGAACGCGGTATTCTGTTTTTGTCATTCCTAATAGTACGTAACTAAACATTGCGAATAGTGAATTGCAAGCCGTGATATTACTGGTGGCGGCTCTGCAGAACTAGGTATAGAAAATTTCTCACCAATTGGCGACCTCGACGGTGTGGTAGTTGCGTCCATTCGCCCGGATGTAATCAAAGGTTGGCACTTCCGTCCCGCGAACGAGGAGTCTACGTACCTATAGGCCGAACACGCAGAACGTTGCCTTGTTTATCCTACTTATCCATCTCTTGTTATCGTCTCTAGCATTGGGCTCGACCCCGATACCACTCGGGTATGGACTGCAGGCAAGGTTGACGAACCGGTATGTCGATTTCCCTCAGAGGATGATGCTTTCACCAACCGTGCATCACCGACAGATCCGAATCGATGAGTTCAGGGCCGGAGATAACAACCAAGTGTTTAAGATTATACCTGCCCTGAAGTGAGAAGAAAGTGGCCGAGAAGTATGCGACTCGCGTTGTCGACGAAAGCCAAGTATGGATCCTGTAGTGCAATGTTGTTGAGCGTAGTAACGTGTTGAATATGCATGATCGTGAACGAACGTCATGGGGGGCTGTGGTGTGGCGGGCAATGACGCTGCGTGCAGTATGTCCTTCCTCGTCATACCGGGTACATGGCTGGCGACCTCATCTGCATTTTAAATTACATGCAAAAGTAGATCAGGCTTGGGACATCGTCGGATGACTATCGAACGTGTACCCAGCGGACGCGTCTACATTTGGACATTCTTTCTAAGTATTTTTATTGGTATTCAATCTCCAAGCAACACCAGGTTGGAGAGCGAGTCAGACCCTGTGATTATTCCGCTGAGCGGCGACAAGGCGGTCGTCTGGACTATCTGAGCGCGGTTGTTGGACAGCGCGACCGCCTTTTTCAGTTCTTTTGGTGGGGGTTTGGTCAGACGAGGCGTGAGCGAGCGAGCGGTGGGTACGCACAGATGTGGGTCTCCAGTGCGCGACTTTCGCAGTGAAGGACCCTCAGGCGGCCCCGCACTGGGGTTGTTGTACACCTTGGCGTCCGAAGCAGAACATCTGAATGACTCGAAAATGCCCGAGTGCTAGTCGTGGCGAAGCGATCTGATCCCGTTTAGTGAGAATTTCCGAACTGCCAGCACTAAGGGTGCTGTACTTGAATGTTTTGAACCAGACTAACCGCGTCCTGCGCGACCGAGGAGTTGTTTGCTGGTCGAGACATCCCAGGTAAACACGTTCTTATCTGGGCCGGCTGAGCAACCGGCTATGAAGCTCGTCGGGTCGTCGGAAGAGACGTCGGCCGCACCTACCGTGGCTGTTTACTCGTTCGCCATGGGGATTCCCCGAGTGCAAGTGGTTGGACTCCCCCCACTACTAGACGATTCATTTGCCGTCGTCCGATGGCGCAACTGCCCATGCGTGGCCATCCGCATCGATTACCCTTCTGGCCTTCACAACATCCTCTTGCCACTGTCGAACCATGCCATGCCATGCCATCCACTACTCCTTGTCGCTTCCCAAGAAAACGAGCGACAACACACTGTCGACGACAATTTTCCTGACGTTGGTTGCTGGACTGAGGTGGCACGAGCACAGCCTGAGTTCTGAGTCCTCGGACGAGTGTGACTAAGCAGCGCGTTTCTCTTGTCCTCGCACCCACCAGCTCGCTCGTCCCTCGTCCCCCAGATGTCTTGCTCGTCGCGCCCGCCGTACTACACCCCCCTCGACCTCGCCGGCCTCGGCGTCTCGCGGTCACTTCCACCAGGGCCCAGAGTGCAGCACACCGTCTCTACCCCTACGCATAGCTGCTCAGCGTTCCCATCCGCCCTCGCAGCTATTCATCGGACCACCCGGCCTGGGCCAGAAAGCGCTGCACGCTTTTGCCCACAGTCTCCCTAGCTACCTACCGCCCTGTACCTATGCATCGTAGCCACCCATACCTGCCCGGGCAAACGACATCCAAAGATCGTACAACGACAACTTCTCTGCCACTGACTCTGCCTAGCGCTCTTGCGCGGCTGACTCATGCATGCACCGACCCTCCAACTGCATTCCGCTCTCCCAATCCAGCGGTAGAACAGGCTGGGACCGGGGGTGACCTCCCTGGAAGGCGAGCAGGGCGGCCTGAATGGTGGACAGGATGAAGGACTGACGACGACAACCGACGACTACCTACGCTATTGGTCGGACTCCGGCCACCACGCTGAGACCCCTGCCACTGCTGGCCGCCTCCCTCGCATCGCCACAACGGATGATGCATCCATTGACAATCATTAGCGCATCAAGTTCGTGGCATTCAACTTGTGGCAGCAAATCCTGGCGTCGCAAGCACCCCGATCGCGACTCCGCAGTGCTACGTATCCAACGGCAACATCCACAACTCACACTTCCAAATGAAGCAACCTTGACGACTCTCTCTTCTCGGTGTCCTCCTGCCCGCGTACTGCCGCTCGTGCTTCCAACGGAATCTTGAAACAAAAGTGGCTACAGTGCGCACTTGCGATCAAATATTTGCGGACAACTACTCATCCTCATCGAGCGACCCCTCTGGAACTTGAAGCGCTCGTCTCTGCGCTCAGTACGCTCAGCGAATCGATTCTGCAACGAAAAAGTGAAAAGAGAACGGCCGGAGTGTGGGGGCATACTGCATCCCGACTTCGCCTACAGACGTGGAAATCCACTAGGAGGAAACCCCAATCACACTCATGTCATGCAATGTCGATTCGGTGGTCGTCACCCTCTGCGCTTGGAATCTTGCACTGATCCCGCACACGGTCAACTTGGAAAAGTGCCCATATGGTATGTCATGTTCCCAGAGAAGACGACACCGGAAATTCGCTTACATACTTAGATCCGCTCCTTTCACTCACAGTTTGATGAAGCCATCTGGAATGTCGGTACGGGGAGCACTCGTGCAAAGACTGCCTGAGAGGACGATACTGCCTAGCGCTGCTCTCGTGGTTGCAATGGTGACAATCTGCGTTATGCTACCTCCGCTCTCTCTTACTTTCTTGAACCCCGGCCCCTCCCCTTCGGTTTCCGATCCTATCTCCCGTACTCAGCCTCGGCTCCTGCTCCCGCGCTGTCACAGAATGAAAGACTAGTACGTTATCCAGACATCATTCTCTCTTTGGTCTTTTCTTTCATTCGTATAGATTCATGAGAAGTTAGACCGCGACGTAAAGAATAGCATTCACGAGGACCTTTGGTGTTGGTGTCCTAGAGACTTCCTCTGCTCTGCATCTGGAATTGTGACCGAACCAAATTTAGTTAGGGGTGAGACGCCATGGTTAGAGCCAGGCGACGTCAACCCCACCCCAAGAATCACACCAAACCTTGATGTGGAACCTCCGTTATGAACAGGGTAGGAAAGTGTTGCCTCACCTGGTCTCTCGAATGCGGTAATGAATCACGCCCCATAACCTCATTGGTCAACAATTTAATCCTCATATCGCCGTGAAACAGTGGACGGAGTCTTGGAAGCCCAACTTTGGGGTACGTGCGAATACAAATGCCGGTGTTCCATTCCGCGTGCCGCCCCGAAACGATGGGCGAGGTCTTGGAAGCCAAACGTTGGAGTACACACGAAGACAAACGTGAATGTTGCATAGGTAGGCTTACGTGGTTTGTACCTATCAGTGGCAGAATCTGGGGTACTGTCGGAGCTTGCGGATCTACGCCACTTTACTGACAGTCTGCGCTTGGAAGCGGCTTCGAAGGATGCTGTCACAAAAGGACTAAGCCCATTCTTTCTGCCGAGCCACGTGATTAGGCATGCTTGTAATCTTCTTGCCTGCGAGGTGAGCGCTAGGAAATGAGGTCGGTGCTGCCGAAAACGTGCGCAATCGATTAATCCGCCGAGACGTCTTGATACCAGGTATAGTAAGATCATGGGGAAGAAAATGGGACCACATTCACTCGCTGTACGGTTGTATTGAATTACTGATTCGGACTAGGTTGCTTCGTTTATCGCATCCAAGTCCGCTCTGACGTGAGGAACGGGCAGTGACAAGGTTCATACATACTGCTGTTCGCCTCCACCTCGCGACCGCACAATTGATCACTGCCTACGCTCGATCCCGTAAATTCCTGATACTGTAATAATGGGCTATTGAATGGGGGCCAGGTGGTGGCGATAAGGTTCAGAGGTACTCATGTGTTCATGCAATTCGAAAGCAGGATGGCGGAACCTTGCATCAGAATCGCGAGACCGGGTTTGACCATGCCCCCGGCGGTCGTAGGCCCTTCAAAAATGGAAAACACCCAAGAACTGACTTGGTGCCCTTTGTGCCGGAGCTTCAATTCGTGCGTATAAAGTCAGACATGCGTAGGTCGTCCCATCCCAACCGTCGTCTCGTCCCATCCAGATTTTCAATGTCTCTATACAATTACGCTATCTTTTCCACTGTCGGCGACAAGTACGCGCTGGGCATTACCGACATTCCCCAACCTCCGGGGGCACAACCACCAGTTGTGCTCAATGGCCCAGCCAACGCGGTATTTTGTTTTTGTCATTCCTCTCAGTAGGTCGCTAAACATTGCGAATAGTGGATTGCAAGCCGCGATATTGTTGGCGGCGGTCCTGTAGAGCTGCGTGTAGGCGATTACTTAGGAACCCGCAACCTCAATGGAGTGGTGGTTGCGACCAATGACGAGGGCGTGACTGTCTGGCACCTCGTTCCCGCCAACGAGGAATCTACGTACCGGTGGGTGGCGCGCACGGAACGTTGCCTTGTTTATTTTACTTATCCATCCCCTGTTATCGTCTCCAGCATTGGACTCGACCGCGAAGCCACTCAGGTATGGACTGCAGGGGAGGTGAACGAACCGGTATGTCGATCTCCCTCAAAAGAGGGTGATGCTCATCCACTGTGTGTTATCGACAGATCCGAATCGATAAGTTCAGGGCCGGGGATAACAATCAAGTATTTAGGTTTATACCCACCCTGTAGTGAGAAGGAAGTGGCCGAGTATGCGATCAGCGTTGTTGATGAATGTTCAGTATGGATCGTGTAGTGCAATGTTGTTGAGCGTAGTAGCGTGTTGAATATGCATGATCGTGAACGAATGTCATGGGGGGCTGTGGTGTGGCGGGCGACGACGCCGCATGCAGGCTGTCCATCGTCGTCATACCGGACGCATAGCTGGCGACTTCATTTGCGTTGAAGACTACATGCAAAAATGTATCAGACTTAGCTCGGCCCGTCGACGTCACCGGATGACTATTGAACGTACTCAGCGGACGCGTCTACATTTGCACATTCTTTATAAGTGTTTTGTTGGAATTCGAGCTCTAAGCAACACTGGATTCGGAGAGCGAGCCGGACCCTGTGATTATTCCGCTGAGCGGCGACAAGGCAGTCGTCTGGAGTATCTGATCGCGGTTGTTGGACAGCGTGACAGCATTTTTCAGTTCTTCTAATGGGGGTTTGGTCAGACGGGGCGTGAATGAGCGAGCGGTGGGTACGCACAAATGTGGGTCTCCAGCGCGCGACTTTTGGAGTGAAGGACCCTCGGGCGGTCCCGCGCTGGAGTTGTTGTACACCTTGGCATCCGAACCAATACATAGGAATGCCACGATAATACCCGAGTGCTGGTCAATGGTCATGGCGAAGTGATCTGATCCCGTTTAGTGAGAATTTCGCCGCTGGCACTTACCTCGTCCTGCGCGACCGAGGAGTTGTTTGCTGGTCGAAACATCCCAGGTACATACGTTCTTAACTGGGCCGGAGCAACCAGCTACGAAGTGGGAATCTGCCGTGGCCGACGGCGGGAAACACTGAGAGACGAGCGGACAAGCGAACTGGACCACGCTCCGTTGGGGTGACTACAACGTACAGGTACAAGGGGCGCTAAGGCACGTGACTAGTGGACATGAAGCTCGTTGGGTCGTCGGAAGAGACGTCGACTGCCGTGGCTGTTCACTCGTTCGCCATGGGGATTCCCCGAGTGCTAGTGGCCGGACTCCCCCCCCACTAACGAACCATTTGCCGTCGTCCGATGGCGCAAC
>JBBPTT010000519.1:0-21958 GCA_038094175.1 Boletellus aff. lepidospora
TGTCTTAATGCCTTTGAATACAGGTCTATTTTCTTAGTTAATGGGCAATATCTAGCAGATCTGTAGTAGTTGGGAGGTAGGATAAGAATTTCATTTGTTGCTATCTAACCTCAGAGTGAGATACATGCCGACCATGAAAACACAGCAGTATTGTTTGTGATATCGTGCCTAAGGACTGATGTTACCGATGGTGACCACACTATTGTACATTGTACAACAGTCCAATTCGGCCAACAAATGTGTACATTTCTCATACCTACAGAACTTGCAAACTCGCATCATGCTTACTCAAATTGTGCAACAAGCCTACTGTTATATAACCCACATTCTTTGGGAAGATGTATAATCTGTTCATATTTTCTCAAGATATACCAACCTGTCATAATAAATCAAAGGGTGTGACAAATTGTGCAATGAACCTACCATTATATAACCCACATTCTTTGGGAAGATGTATAATCCATTGATATTTTCTCAAGATGTACCAACCCATTGTAATAAATCAAAGGGCATGATGCATGTCACATTTCTGTCAGCCAGACATGTGTGCATTGATCAACCTACCTTTATATTGGAATATATTCACATATTCAATTTTTGCAAAATGCTCAGTCTATAAGGTACTTATAAGAGGCTTATAAGAAATTTGTGATACTTGTGGTGACATTGCCTCTATCGCTATGACTTTGTCTATTTCTTGGGACTGCCTCTGCACCAGGTAGGCACCTGCGAGCAGTATATGAACCTCGCCATACCAGTCCTGCTCGGGTCCCCAGAGCTTGCTCTTGTCGGCTGTAAAAGTGTCCTCGTGAGTCGTGCGTCCATTGTCTCCTGTCTCATTCTGCACGAAGTTCACCGTCATACCCGAAGTAAGATCGTGGCAGGTTCATCCCATACGTATCAGTGAGGTGCTGTAATCGGTATGTGCTTTCAGGTTCTGCTCGTTCAACTTGGCCATGTTGTTACTTGTTGCTTGACACCCTGGTACGTATGTGCGGGCTGTGATGCACAATATACCGACTTGAATACGTTCGGAATGTGAGACGGCTCATGCGAGCATGTTCTAGTATTGTTCCTGCAGTCTCACCCGGAGAAGGTAAAATTTGTCAATTGAAGAAGTGCACGCACCAGAAGGGGAAGAGCTCGATGGATCATGATCACGTTCAGTTCCCAACCCTTGCGGCATACACCACCATTAGCAAAGATATCGATAAGCTTTCAATATGTGGAGCAACGGGCTACATAGGTAAAGTAAATATCCAAGGCACGTTACAAGAAATATTGAGATGCCTCTCTGCCATCACAACCCGTGACACTGGTAACCACATCCTCCAACAGCAATCCTCGTTCAAACCCAATGTGCGCCATGCCTGGCCATGTCCAAATGAATCTCGTGTGAGTTCTCTGTATTTCCATCCACGGCGTTGTCCTGCCCTGGTGTGATGTCTGCAAACACGATCGCGCTTTGATTGACCGTTTGACATGGCTGTGTTTCAGACCCACTGCCGACCGTATGCGATATGCCACAGTAGTCGCAAACATGTAGCTCTTGCACGCTGATGAAGAACCGAGGCATCATGGACAATATGACTGTGACTGGCACTGCATCCAGGAGGGACGCAATAAAACTGCCGAGTATAATATCATCATGAACAATGACAGAGATATTGGAGACTGTGATACTGGAAGGAGAAAGATCTGAGAATTGGTCTCGTTTGCAGGAACACGATGGAGATGAAGGAGAGGGACGACGAGAGCGGACATACATAGAAAAGTAAAAAATGCTGTTTGTGACAAAGAGTCTTATGTACCGATTAGGCTGCCATTGCTTTGTTTCCTTGTACATCTTGAACGACTGCCTCAGGGCCTGAATAACAGTGAGAATCGAAAGGAGAGCACCAAGAGTCAGCCGCGGAATTCTTGAGATATAAGTACGCAAAAGCCACGGAACATGCGACACAGCATGGCAATAAGCAAAATCCTGAACACGGGTCACGGTGACTAGAATACCAGATACAAAAAAGTAGGATCATTGCATTCAGCCTTCATCAAGACTACGTGTTATCGAGAGACGCACCTGCCAAGTAGGTATTTGGATTATCGTATCTTGCTCTGATGATGATCAAAGCGGCAGACTGAAGGATGAGTATGGCCAGGAGGATGAACAAGATTAATCTTGATCGATTCCACATCGCATAAACACGCAAGATCATCATCACTGCCATCGAAATTTATTGAAAGGATATACACTTGGATATGGCAACTCACGATCTGCAGCAGCGAGAAACACCGGAAACGACCATGCTTTAACAAGGTAGAGTGCGGTACCTTTAAAACTTTATACCGGTGATCGCAGCAGGGTCAAGTGGTGTGCATACACCTGTTCAGCCGTCATTGCTAGCGTTCACCTGAGTGGTGAACTAGATACCTACATCTATTGGATCGAATCCATCAATCAGATTAGCACATTAGACGCAAAGCAGAAAGCTGACTTTAACAGGACCTGGTAAAAATGAAGTACCGACTATGCGTGTAAGACCAGTTTAAGCGTCCTGACTAATTTATAGTGCCAAGCTTACAAAGTGCACCGACACTTCAGGATTAGACAGAGGTCGGCGATACGCAATGCAAATGCTGATGAATGTAGACATACATGCCATAGCAAAGACCGGTATACCGTACCTAGTAAAATTGTTAGGAAGAACATGCAGTCAAAGGGCCAGTCACATCATGGACCCCAATACATACGAGGACAAACATCGTAGATCCCCAGGTCCAGCTGCTGCGCTGCGGAATGTCAGCGACAGAGCACTTGCTGAATAGTCGACGCTTGCATACCCAAACATAGTCCACCTTAGAGTCCGTCAGGAAGTGAACAGCTCGTGCAGATGCTGACATACCTCTCTCGGAAGTGTGAGCACTAGGCGATAATTTATATTCTAGATGAAGAACAAACACAGAAGAAGTCACAACATACCATAGTCGTATCCCACTACACAAACAGTTACGACTGGAACGATCTATGAGACTAGGGATTGAACGTGATGAGTAGACATACGAAACACGCAGTTATTGAACCAGAGCTGCTTGAGAGCCGATTGTATATCAAAGGACATGGTGGCTACGTTCAGTTATTGACTGGCAAGAGGTGAAGGATCGAACGAGGTGGAATCGCCGACAGAAATATATTGACCGGGAAGATGGAATTTAGATCACATGTCTGGCCATCTTAATACTGGTGATAAGACGCGAGGCGGAGGGCTATTGCGACAAATATTTCCCCTTCAGTAATCTTGGGCAATTCAAATGCCAGATGATGCGGGATAAACGTGTATTGTCTTCCTAGGTATCGTGACCCGATGACCGGACATTATGCGATGAGGGCACAACGAAGCCCCGGGAATGGCTGCCGCCGAAGTTGATGCTGAATGATAAATAAGTTCACTCAGACGTGATGCAAGCACTCACCATCCCCGCTACTCCCCGCTGAAACATTCCCTCTGAAACCTTTGATCAGTATCAGAAGCAGAATCCCTGCGCCGCAACTTGCTCCCAAGCACGACGCGGGCATGCAAACTTTTACCGGTAACAAGGGGAAATTCACCGGAGTTCGATAGCTAATAGCTGAGATACTGTCTGAGACTCCGAGCAGGGCTGGCGTGACATGAAGGGGACGCGATCTGGTTCAATTCCGTGACCTGCTTGTGTTTGCACAAACAAACATTCCTTGAACACCTCCACGATGTACATGCCAAGTCTGACCCCCCGACTTTGGAGGTCCTCACAACTTCTACATGAATCATTCAAGACGTCTCACCCTCACCAGAGTAGCGGGCTTAGGCGCTCCAGCGCGTTGGAGTGATTATTCGGTCAAATTTTTTGAATCTGTACCTCAGCAGACCTCGGACTATGACTGCAATTTCGAGCCATGACGTGAGTTGATGGTAAACAATTGCCAATCGTCTTATTCTGGATTTTTACTACATCCTGAGTCGAGGCAATAGCGCGTGGTGTCTGTTTTCACCCCGTTCTGGTGCCACTCCTTGCCAACTCTGGCGCTTTCGGCGTAGACCTTCGGACGATGGACGCTCCAAGAACTTACATGTCAGTCTCATCGTTCTCTTTCTATCCCAACTCATGCTTATTTTTTGTTTACTCGATTGTATTGCTCCTCCTACACATTATTCCAACGCGCTTTTGGCCATCGGTCAAGGTTGGCTGATCGTACTCTGGGATACTTGTTTCGTCAATATGATGATTGGTTATCTTCCCAATTGAGACATTTTTGATAGCGAACACGATACTGAAATCGGTGAACACGGCAGGGAAGCACTTGAGTGCCGGCGTGGTGCCTATCGTGAACGAAAACCACGTGATCTCCGTCAGAATGCGCCGGTGTCCTTATTCATTACTAGCTGGCTGAGGTGGTTGATGCAGGAAGTAAATTTCGTTGTCAACGATACGCTGTCTGCGATCGTGTCGTCGATGATTCACCCTGATCACCTCCTTACGGGTGTTGGCAGACTGTACACAGCGAGCCCCTGAGAAGGGCCGACTGAAGGCAAGACTGGTAACTTCCATGACAGACATCTGAGCTCAAGGTTGACTGTGTCCATGCATTTCTGAATACCGGTAAGTCATGATTACGCAAACAGTCTACACGCCTACGCTAGGCTCCAGTCTAGGCACTGGCGGGATGGAAACAAAACCCATCATGGCCTGGCCGGCCTGTTGATAAAATTTAAGAGGGTCGATCTTGATCATGTAAATGCAATGCTGCACGATGTTGTTGCGTCAGGAGTCGGGAGGATGGCTGGTTCTGGTGGGTGTTTGTCGCTCTTGGATTGTTTGCGACTGGATAGGTTGTCGGCATTCTTGTTCGGAATCTGCGCCTGGATAGAAGACCAGGCCCCTCCTGGCTTCCACATACCCAAAGCTCGATCAAGCTGGTCATTGTCTGCGGTTGGCGATCTTGCCCCAGATGTAGGATGATGGTTTTCATACGACGCTGAGTGCGAGGATTACTGATCACTTTCTTACGCTGCTCTCCAGCGCCATCCTGCCCAGTACTGCGCTTCTTTCTTGATCCCTTACTATTGATGTTAGAATGTCGACTATATGGAAAGAGAATTTGGAATTGCAAGCCTCCAGGTCTGTTGGTGGCCCCTCCACACTCCGTTCTCTCTGAAACTTTGTTTAGCCTTTTCCATTCGCTCTTCGTCCTTCCCATCGTTGAGCTACGGTATGGTTGGCAGCTGGGGTCAATACTACTCGTCGAGCAAATTTTACACTGGAAACGCGTCGCCTGACTTGCCTCGATAAATTCTGATGTTTATACATTACATATACTTGTGTAGCTCCTTCGAATAATAGCCGCGAATGTCCTAGAAATGCTCGATCGCACTTTCAAATTATCCGAATATGAGCCCCTTGGTTGTAGTCTCAAAGGACCCCACACGACCAGGTTGCCTGTATGCTGAACCATACCGAGGCCATACGAAGACTATACTATACTTGGACACTGCAGGAAACATCCAGTCTAGGACTAGGCCTATTCGGCTTGGCCATGTCTCTCATCTTGCAGTGAGCCACTCGTCGGACCATGTAACGGTGGTGTTGTGCTCCCCCGGTTGCACATTCCCTCGCGTTTCGCATCTAGGTTCTATGCTATGCTCTGGTTCGCAACCCTCTCTCGTCTCGGGCGGGTTATCTGTATCTTCACTGAACTTGGATCTAGCTCGTCTGGTCTTCGTCCAAGTTGCTGGGTGTTGGTAGGAATACGGCTTCGTGGTCACTGAGAGTCCTGGGCCACGCGAGCTGTCCATAAAAAGGTGATGTTTGACCACATATCACAGTTCCTCAACCGGACATTGCTTCTTTGGCAAAGGTGAGGCCGACAAAGTAGAGGATGACAGAACAGCACCTATCACAACACCGAGCATCCTCGACTGGCATCACCTTTGGACAACTCCGGTCCAGGCTCTGCGTACGGCAGAGTCGGCGACCCGTCACTGCCAATTGCAAACTCAGGGAGCGGCAAAGCCACGACCATGAGTTTCAGGTTGCGCACAGTGAGGGAGGGTGACCCGGGATGTCAAGTCTGTATATTACGTTCATCGGACGCCCCTGCCTGAAGGTCAGGGCTGCACCGGGTCCGTACTCGACACAGCACGCGTAGAGGCAGAGAAAGGGGCACTGGGATAGGCAGCGGTTTCGAGCCGGCGAAAGTGCTTGTCAGGGGTGCGACTACCCCGACCGCCGCCCTTTCAGGTCCGTGTAGGAACGCTTCCCACCAAGCTATCAGCAGGAGTAGGCAGGGAGCAGACGAGACTACGCACAGTGACCGCTCAGGGTGTGCGGGTGTGGCCTACCAATAGGTGGGTCACCTTGATTTGGATTTCCGCGAAAGGGAATGAGGAGGTGCATCTCTTGTCAGCAAATGCCAGCAGTGACCAATGCGCGGGGTACGCTCCCCCAGGCGGATCGGGCATTTCCGGGCGGTTTCCATGCCCAGTGTGCACTCTTCCGCGTTCATGCAGTTCCACGCCGATAAGCTTATCAACACGACTCTCTCCCTCCCTGCCCGGAGGAGCGGCCTATATTTGCAGTCTGGTTCCTCGGCGCATAATTACATCACTCGACCTAGGACACATCACAAGACTGCACCTTCTACGTCGAGCGGTAGTTCATCCTCAACGTGTGGAAGCTGCACGGTCGCGATGCCCACAGTGGGACATGCGGAATCGACAACGGGCCCAGAACAACACGGCGTCACGCGGTCGGCCAAAGCGGGACCGTGTCTACAGTCGCATCCGCGGAGCAGGACCGGGGCAGAGATGGAGAGTGAAGGACTCGGAGGAGATTCGGTCAATTGAACGAGGTCGGGGATGGTGCAGGTCACGTTACCTGAGGAACGCTTGTCTGTGGTAGAACTAGCGTAGAGGGCCAAATGCCGGAATCATTTCTTGGAACTCAACTTGAATATCCGTTTCCTGAGCATGACGGGCCTTCGGACTATTACTGTTTCCTTAGCCCTACGGGCATCTTAGAATTCCTGGTGCGTAGTCACCCAACAACGCTCAGGCAGATGGCCCGTGGTTCTTCCTCGCGGTCATCCCCAGCGGACTGAGAGAAAAGCGTGTATTCCGCCCATGAAAGGTCGATGTGCTTACTCATTTTCTCTCACTACATTAATGCTCAGTGGTGATCCGTGCACCATGACCACGCGGTACTGATACTGTAGTGGGAAGAACGTATGATGTTCGTGTTCGTTATTGCTCGGCATCATCATTTGACAGGCTGGTGGCGTGGATGGTGATGCCAATCGAATGCGAGTAGTGATCCCCACCAACGGCGTGCGACCTGGTCCGTGGCCAGAAAGGTAAGGACGGCACTATGAACGTGTGAAGGTGGAGACCACATGCCCGCTGCTTCGACTCACGATTGGTCAAGCCTCCGCGTACATCATGGCCTGAAATTGGAGCATCAGTCCGTAGTGTACAAAAGCAGGAAATCAATAATTTGGTGGGAAGGAGAGGCCGCTCAAAACCTGGGCAATTATTCGCAGACGTTTCCGGTCGCCGGCGCAGTGTTTCCATGAAGGCATGGATTATCGGATGATTCGTCCGGAAGTGATCTGGGCTAGTGCATATCAGAATTGAGCGAAAACATGTCTCGGAGAGTCGAATCGGCGTGGAGGTCGGAAGTTGTTGGGTAGACATTTGTTTGTGCTTGTTGGAAGCGTACCAGAATGTCTCTACCGGTATGTTGTGCTGGAGCCGAATTCCAGCTTCCCTTGAATCGCAAGGCTGTTTGTCGGTATCTGCATCCGTTCGACTCGAGATGGTAGTGGTGTAGTTGGTCAACATACTTGACGCTGCACCGCTGATCAAGGTCAATGCATGTGTGAGATTGTATCCGATGGGGACTTGCCCTCGATGTAACCACCAAGAATGGATTGAAACATTCTTCAGCCGAAACAAGATGGACTCCCAGAAAACGCGTTCCCGGTGCGCCAGCCATCGGTTCATTGGAAATGATACTACGTGTTGGTACCCCAGCTGTCGGGATCACCAGCAGCCGTAGCGCAAACGATCGAGCGCGTTGGATGCTAGAACAGAGACTAAGTAATACAGGGCAGAAAATGGGTAGAACAGTACCTAGAACGGAGAAGCTTAACGTTGGGAGAAAAGAGAGAAAAATGACGACGGGCTATCGTAACCCAACGATGACTAAGAAATACTCAGGGGGTTGGGAAGTGCACGGGCCTCGAAGGTCGTGACAGGATACTCGCCCGCGCTGACCCCCAAAAAGCAGGACTTTCGAACTGATGTAATACTAGAGCGCATCTGGAATGTAAGCTGGCCCAATCGCGATCAGGCTCCCTTCTCCGACCACCAGGGCAAGCATCCAAGCACGTCCCACCAATCCGTTTCCTCAGCTCCCTGAAAAGAAAAGGTCTTCAAAAACTGGTTTTTAAAATCCTTTGGCTCTAAAGTGACCGAAAAGGCATACGTCAAGAATGGTCTGGATATCCAACCGTGACGTTCATACCATCCACGTCTCCGTCACGAGCAACTCCAACAGAGGCGCGCAATATGCTATCGCCCCGCAGTGTGCACAAAAGGAGAGCAGCGGACAGAATCACTGGGCGAGGTCTGGGCAGGAGACTTTGGTGATTGTTCGGGAAGGCGGAAAGGAGCAAACGCTTCTGGTGGGGCCGAGCGACTTTGTCGTGGTATATTCCGACGTAACGATCGTCAGCCGGGCGAACGTGCACTATGTGTAAGGTGGTGATGAGTTGCCCATAAACTTCCCAGTCCTACCAGCCACTGGTGACCTGTAAGAGTCTTGCGACAGTTATCAAGTTCACCATGATGGCCCGGAGATGACTTTCAGATTCAAATTGATTCTGCTCTTGGTACCACGCTTCTCGGAGTTCGCAAAGTAACTCGTTCGATCGCCGAATTCTCACCGTTATAATGCTATCTCCCCGTTCAATCACTTGAAAAAAAGCTTTCTCCGTCGTGGCAGCGAGACGTCGAAGTGAGGGTGGTGGCGGCTTCCTCCTACGTGTCGATTTGAGAAAGGCCAGTGAACCCTGAACTGCTCGTAATACATAACCGTAGTATGAGCAATTTCGAGCTATCTAATCCGATGAAAAAGTCCATATGCTGCCGGACTCCCTCTGGTATTACAGGCGTGTATGATATCGACTCTAACAATACAGGTCCGCGAACACGCGGAAAGAAAAAGTACAAACATTATGTAGAGTAATCCACGTAGTTTGAAGGAGAAAAGACGAAAAAAGAAAGAGAAACACGGAAGAGAGAAGGAAAAACATGTGGCGTTGATATCGCTCTCTACCTTGGAATAACGCCCCAGTAGTAGTCCGAGCTCAACCCAATGCATGGGGGTGTGACTCACAGCAGGGCATGCTCCATGTAAAACGATCTCGCGTTCGATAACAATGCCGCCTCCGTTCCTTTCCACCACCCCGTCACCGTCTTCCGTTCCTTCTCCCTCGCCTCCCCCACCACTTTCTTGACGACGACCCGGAAGACCGCCGAAACAGGCCGATGATCCGACACGTTTGGCTCCCACCGCCGGTACTCTATCAATTTTACTCTCTCCGCCTCCCTCGACCGCCATAACACCCGGTCGCACCACGCTGGCACGCGGCGCTTCTCTGACGTGTCAAACGCGTTCGAACCCCGGTCATACTTGTACGTCGGTGGAAACGTCAATGGGCCCTCGCAAAACGCCCGAAGTCGAAACGCACGATTGTGTTTCATCTCCTTGAGCAATTGGTCGTGCGTTCGCAGTCCGTCAAGTTCGTTGGCTTGGATGGCCGCGACGACGGAGTCTCGGCGTTGATCTATGCGATAGTTCATGTCGCCATTGAGCTGAAATTGCAAAGAGACAAAAAAAAGTCGTCCGACGTCAGCCGTTTCGGTTTCAGGCGGACACACGGTCGTGAAATCATCAACGCACAAAAACAATTTCATGGTCAAGGACCATCGACCCATCACCCCCGCCGACGTACTCTAACCCATCTTCGATCGGTTGCACAGGGAACACGTTGGTTTCTTCCAAAAAAGCTGCGACGTCCGCATTGCGCTGACGTACGTGATGTTGTCCAGCAGCCAAGTGGCAATTTATAAAGCACAGGCTCGAATCGTCGATCACGAATCGCGCAGCGATGCCACCCTGGGAGAGGAAGCAAGGCCGTCAGTCCCCACCACGACATCACATGCAACAAGCAATTCTATCCCACCTTATTTCCGTACCTCCCTCCCATCCCCCTTTTGATGGTCGAGATCGCAGCATCCTTCAGAGAAGCCCTCTCCACGTTCTTGATGAACATACACGTGAACAACCCCACCAAACTCTCTGTGTGAACCGCCGTGTACGGCGTTTCAGGAGGCATTGCCAACCTCACCGCCTGGATCAATCGGTCGTACCACCTTTTATAACTCGACGTCACTTTTTCATTAATCTTGCCTTCGTCCCCTTTCTTTTTGCCACCCAGCAGGACAGTTTTGGCTGCCATCTTGCGAGATTCGAGATCGATGACTTCTTGGAATCCAAAGGAGATGATATCGGGGCTCTCGGTACAGGTAAGGACGTCATGAAGAAACCGGACATTTTCGGGGTCACCCATCAGGGATTCAGGCTTCGCGGCATCGACGTTCCACGTAACGACGAGCACTTTCAAGTCCCGGAATGTGCTAAAGGTATGTTCACGCTTCAAAAGCTCTTGCTCTACGCGCCGATAGTAAGCAATCTGCATCAATGCCAGAACCAGGGAAAAGGGAACACATCATTTCCCACTCACCGATACGGTCAGCACCCAGCAGTCCATCCCAAAACCTGATCTGCTCGTCCCGTCCCACGCTCACCACACATAGCTTCTCCACGTTCAACGTCGAGTATGGGTCCACAAAAATGCGGGAGACAGGCAGCCCACCGTGGGCGTCCCAGCAATTGGTAATGACCCACGGCTTCGCGCTCACATCGTACGCACAGATCGTGCCCTTTCGCCCGCCAGCCCACAGGCGATCGTTTACGCCCTCCAAACAGAGCACATCAGACGTGCTCACTTTGACCACTTCAACACAGGCAGGTATCCCATCGCTTGTGGCAACGTTCCAGATGCTGATGTACCCAGCTTCATGGCCCAGGTAGACATGATCAGGATGTGAAGGGAGGACAGTGCCCGAGGTGACCGCGCCCGCGTGTTGATTCGGGGTGACCATGCGACCGACACTCCCCGGCGCGTATATGTCGTATATCCGAACGACAGGCACTGAAGCAGTGCCAACTCCATGCACGTCTGTCCGTACCGCAGTCCACAACAAACCCCGAATCAACTTTACAAACTCGGGTTTTTCTCCAAGGCGGTAGACCCGAGGAGCGGTGTAGACCAGGTGAACGCCGTCCGTCGAGTTCGCACCTACGCCGGCATTGGGGTCAAAGATGAATGTTTTTCCCATCTCGTCGACAGTGATCATCGCGGACCCATGTCGAAATATATTCGTGATCTGGGAGGCGTGGAGACCCATTTTGGAAAACGTGAACGCACCCAGGTGGACGTCCACTTCGAGCAGATGCCCTTCCCGCGTTCCAACCCATAAAAATTTGCCCACGTCCGCTGTATCACGTGATGATTTGAATTCGATACAGGACACGAACGCGCCTCTCATGGTATCTCTGGTATCGAGAGTCCACAAGGGTCCAGAGTTGGACGACAGGTCATAATACTTGATGTGATTGCATGATGCCACCGCGACCGCGTTCCCAGCCACAGAAACGTATCCTGAATGAGCTGGAACCTGCATCTTGTATTCCAAGAAATTGGCGCTAGGCATGCTGGGGGGACGCCGCGAGGAACGACTCGAGTCTGGAAGAGATTCGACACTGCGTACACGGGGATCTTCTTCCGGAGCAGATTCCTCATCGGAGGACGGAGAGTGTGGGCGACGCACGGGAGGCAACTTGTCGCCTAGTCCGATTGTGCGCGTGGGAGGTGGTGGAAGCCTTGCGCTTCCGAGAATCTTGCGATCTGCAACTAGTGAAGTGGTCTCGACAGGTGCAGGTCCGCGGTTTCGTGGAAAGGACAGACGCGCCGGTAGTGGTGGTGCTGAAGGTGGAACATCTAGCGCACCCTCCTCCTGGGTGGGACGACGAGAAGGCAAAGGCGGCGCGACGGGCTGGGTGGCGGGTGTGATTGTGCTTGTAATGGGCGTATCGTGGGGTTGTAAGGACGTGGATAAGCCATTCGAGCGGCGGGGTGGGCGTGGCGGGGCACGCGGAACAGGCCGAGGGGGTGGTCTCGGTTTGGAAGCAGGTGAAAGACTGGAGAGACTCTCGCTGGAGCTGCCAGAAGGTCGCCGTTCCGGGTGAAGGTTATGCATTTCATTCGCATGGGTTGTGTCACGAGAACCAGCCGACTTCTGCTGTTGAGCCGCGGGTGAAAGGGAAACCTCTGATATCTCTGACACTTCAGATTCGTTGTCCGAGAAAGGACTACAACGCGACGAATTGGAACTACTCAGGGGATCTAAATTATCCTCTCTCGCAAAAAGGGCCGAATTGAGTGGTCGTGGAGGCCGAGCGGGTAATATTGGCGGACTAGTTATTAGTATGTTTGGCTCGCTATGCGATGGCAGGTTATCGTCACGCGGCTGCGGTGCGGAAACATCCTTGACGCTACAAGTTTTTCGTTATTACTAAACTTGACACTGCGATCACGAAATACCCACGCAAATACGCCGCGTATGGCTGCAACGTTGCCTGAGCGAGGTGTGGCATCGACGGTGGCGGTAACTGACGAAGGCGTCTCGGCTAAAGTGCTCGTTAAGGATGACCGAGAAGAATCGGGAGGTCCAGGTTTGATATGCCGAGGTGGAATTGCGGGCGGTGCATGCCCGATCGCTGCCGAGTCGCTGTGTGACGTCATCATGGGAGGTCTTGGGGTGGTAGGTCGCGGAGGGGACGACCTGGACGCTCGTATCTGTGTTGGCGGGCTGATAAAAGGTCATGTATGAGCACCCAACGACGGCAGAAATGGGAACCGAGGAGACGACCGAGAGTATGCACGGGAGACAGGCTACTCACCAAAACTTGTTCAAAAGCGAGGCCACGCCGCACAGGGTTCCTTCCTCGCTGCCTTCTGCCATCCCGTCGCCTTTGAGATCCGGTAACATGGACAGTGATTCATGTTTTGGACTGGCCCTCGGTGACCGAAGCGCAGCTGGCACAGGGACTGGGCGAAGGAGCGGCGAGGAAACAGGAGAAGATGACCGTTTCTTGGTCCTCGGAGGCGGAGGAGGTGGCGGCGCACGCTTGAGGGCGGCCGCCTTCGTGTCCGAACCAGATTCCTTGCTGCGGATGTCACAGACAGCCGGCGGAGGCTGCGAGACGCAACAGTCGGGTGTAAGAGAGGGTCGTGGACTAGAGCGAAGCGTGGGTGCCAGTTCAGATATCAGCGCAGTATGGGTTTGCGAAGGGGTTGATGCGGGCAAGGATGAGGTCGACTTGGGGAATGCATTGGGCGGGGCAGAGGCGTTGTTGAGTGCGTATTGCTCGAACCTAGTCTTGAGACTTTTGATGGACGCAATGGGTGCTGATTCGATATCAGAGCTGATATCGGCCATGGCGGGACGGAGAGGTAGCAGACTCGGAGTCGGAGGAGGGACAAATGGACGTCCCACTCACTGTGCAGCAAAGGCTGTGCGGTTGAAGCCTCCCTGGAGTGTCCAACGGAGGATTGTTGGCGAGAAATACACAACCCGACGAGGACAGCGTCGCCGCCGCTGTCAACGTCGGTCAGGTCAGTGTCGCAGAGGCGCGACGCCTGCGGTTTCGTGCGGTCTCCGGACAATTTGCCTGCTTTGGTAACTCTGGTGTGGTGTCATCCACCCAGCCGAATTAGGCTTATACACAAACACTAGATACGCTCGTCCCAACTTGTTCGACCCTCAAGCATTAGACGCATTGGAGAAACTCTGTCCGACTGGTATGTTTATTACAATAGCACACCCGCGCAAAAAACAGCGCTCGAGAAGCAGGACGACACCAGCACCAAACCCCTGAACAGTGGTCAACCCGAAGGTGGCCCGCGAGGCACAGCGTCGGATGACTCACCGGAATGACAAAAGTCGGACTATGTTGAGCATATTTGACCGATCATCCAAGTTTCCTATCCCCAAATGCCTGTCTCCATAACCCTATACGCTTCGGGCGGTGGCATGTGCTCACCGGAACCTCACAAACGCGATGCAGACATGTAACCTCGTTCTGGAACAAACTTGATTTGATGCGTCATACAAAGATAAGGGCTTCCGCGAGATGGATGGAATCGGAGGTCGACTGTTGTTCGTACTCGGTACCAGCTAGCTCGGCTAGCAGGGAATTTAACAGATGGATGTATCCAAACCAGTGTTGCATGTCGAGTAATGCTAGCGGGAAGTCAGATATTGGTATGAGGGGGCAAGGAAGAGCAGTGGCCCACTGATCGTTGTGCTCAAAGCTGCGATGCGTTCTGTCGCCTTTGTTCGGTGCGACATATAGCCCTAGTCACGTGACCCCGAAATGTGTGCATTACGATGACCGAGACAAACGAGAAAAGGATCGCTACATACCCCGGTCAGGTTGTCCATGTCCTCAATTCGAGCCTCTCAGGGAGCAATCTTGATGTGCAACGTTGGCTTAAACTTTCTAAACATCCGAGTCAGTGCCGCAATCCTGCGACTGGGAATCCCAACCAGCCAGTAAACTTACAGGAATGCGTGCAAAAACGCCGCGAAATCTTAATGGTCTTGCCAGTACGTCACATATCGCCCCACAGTCCCATGTGTCGATACGCGTTTACTGAACAGTTTGACAACCAATGCCCACGAGCGGACCGGCGGGCATTGCTGCCCACTCCGAAGAAATTTCTGAGTACGAGAAGCAGCGTCCAATGGTGTCTATTATTGTTGGCATATGCTTGGTGGATATTCAAGCTTCGTCTGGGTCTCTGACATTGGCGGAATTCTGTCCGAGATGAGTGTACGGAGTAAAGGTAGGTGATCTTACATAATCTACAGGTTCTCTGCTCGTCGCTTCAACCTGCACCGTGACAGAGTCGACTCGAACATCATACTGAGCAGTGGAAGATCGACACTGTCATCGTTCTCGGGCCAACTCCCCGTAATAGGAGAACGACTTCTGGTACGTGTTTTGTGTATATTTCTCAAGGCATGATTTTGAACATCTCTGCTTGCAGTCTAGTTCAATTAGTTGACGATAAGCACCAACGATGCATCATTCGTTCGTCCGCTGATATGTTCAGAAGAAATCGCGATATGAACTTTTCGAGCGTGGTGCGGATCCGACGTACGACCGATTCATTAGCGGCCTTCCTTTTCTTGTCGCTGTCGTTTATGACGTCCTACGCCCGGTGGTCATTACTGTGCACTCTGTGGTAGCCCTCTGCTCAGTATAACTCTGTCGAGCGTCCCCAGCAGCGCGTCAATAACGTGACCACCACTTTCTGCTCTTCGTATCCATTGCATCGACTTCGATGGCGGGGACGGTGGAAGCCTCAACCCCTACTGTGACAGTGTTTACCCGGGCAATTTTGAAGGCATATAAGTGGTCGAGTTCCCGCGTCAAACTTTGGGAAGATCAACTTCTTCCCTTTCGCTTTTCAGGATACCGCTTCCTTGGACGGCCACCATCCTTCCTGTGAAGTAGGAAAACTCTTTGGGCTATGATAAATCCAAACTTTCGGGGCATTCAAGGCCTGTTTCTAGGCATGGGCAGCTGTTCGACATCAATAGTCACAGTAAGCTACTTGTCTGCTTTATATTTGCATATATGTTTAGAAGATGGAATTATCTAGACTATATGCGTGTCCGGGAGCTGATGACATTGACCTTGAATGCACATAGATAGGAATCTGGCCTGTGTAGCAGAGACGGGCTTGCACGACGTCCTTCACATCGCCAAGCGGATATCCACCACGATCGATAAACTTATCTGACCATCGACACCACTAGTACTAGCAGCCTTACTGGTCTAGACTTCATCACGCTGACTCTCCACTGGCAGCATCTCTATTGTCCCCTAGCACCGCGCGAACAGTATCCCGCAAATCGAACCACCTAATTTGTGGTTTATGCTACTCACCTGTAGCATTTCGTTCGTTTCCCAAAAACAGTGGCTCATAAATTTGTCAGTGGGAGGTCCCTATGTTATCAGCCGGCGTCCAGCTGGTACTTCAGTAATAGTCAAAGACGATCCTTCACTGACGATGTATATTCACAACACACGCGGACACTTCGCGAAGAAAAGACGCTATTTAGACAAGAAAACACACTGGCAAGTTGAAGCGGGGTTCGGGTAGTGGGTATCCCACAGAGACCCCACGGCAACTACCGAGAACCTCAAGCGACGTATGGCCGTATGCGCAAGGGCAGTTTGCAACCCACCTCGCCGGCGATCTTTGGCCTCGGAAGAACACCTCGTCCAATTTCGATCTTGGAATCCACTCCGTCGCGCAGCTCAAACACAAAATTCTTCACGAGCACCGCCAGCACCACCTGCCAAAAGGGTGTAACAACGGTCAATTTCCAAAGTCATGTTACCGTCCCAGCATCCAGGTTCCCGGCCACCCACCTTGAATTCCGCCACCGCAAAATGCTTTCCCAGACACGCCCTTGGGCCGTCCACGAACGTGAGCAAGTGTCGATAACCCTGCACTTCTCTCGCCTTCGCCGGGATCCCGCCCTGGCCAGATGCTGTATCCTCGAGCCATCGGCTCGGCCGGAACACTTTCGCATCCTCGCCCCAAATCGCAACAGACCGGTTGATCGACTCCATCGAAATTGCGACGAGCGTGCCCTTGGCGATCGTCAGGCTGTCGGCCAATGCGCCAGATTGGGTGCGGACGGGCGTGGAGAGCGGGATCACGTCGTCTTCTACGGCCTGCATTGCCATCGGTAAGCCATCCTCGGCCCACATCGCCGTAGACGATGACAACGAAGACCTACCAGGCGAGTGAACTCGGACACGGGCGGGTGGACACGAAGGATCTCGTGAACGACAGCATCGAGATAGGGAAGATCGTTTGTGAGTTGATCGTATGTAGGATCTGCTCCAAACTCGAGAAGCTCGTTTCGCAGTTTCGTCTGAACATTTGGGTTCCGCGATAATTCGACAAGTGCCCACTAGAAAGAGGGGTGGTGAGTTGATACTCGGATAACGCATAGGCGTGTTTTTACCGTCATGCTAACTAAAGGAGAAGACAGGGAAGTGCAAGGTCATCTCCACGAATATGCAGGAAAAGGATGGCACGCACCAGCGGTCGTCTCATATCCTGCCAGGAGCAACACCTTCATCTGCAAAACATGGTTTGTAACGGACAACCCTGGGAAGGACATTCATTTACCTGAGCTATCACTTCTTCTTTGGTCAGATGGGACGCTGAGTTGTTACTCGCACCCTTGACTGTCGTTCGAGTAACAGGTGAGTGATACCCATCAAACATGTAAGGCCAATACATACTAAGCAAGCCAATGATAGACTTCTCTTCCGTTCCCCCTGCCACATCGATCTCCATGTCTTTCCGTGTCCGGGCCAGCAGCGCGTTTGAGACCTCTTCCAAAGTGATACTCATCTTCTGGACAAGCCTCCTGCGTGACGTAGGTGTCTGTTGGAGGAATGGGAAGACCTCCGACAAGAGAAGAAGGCCTTTGTTGAGGGCCGAAGAATCAGATGCACTGAATGCGTCAAACATTTCGGTGATGGCCGCGTGCTCGCCTCCAAGCGCACCGAAATTGTGCGAGAAGCCTGCGAGGCCGATGGTATCAAGGCTGGAACAAAAGTTCATGGACACGAATGAAGAAGAGGATAAGTGAAACGCACGATATATGGTTCATCCTTGAAGGTTTAGAGGGTAAGATGGTAATGTAAAGTCCCGGGTATTGGGAATCGTCGAAACGTACCAGTTCTGGACCTCGATCAGAGCGCTGTCCTCGCCTCCCGACTCGATGAGAGCATCCCAAGCGCTCTTCGCCTATGAAGAGTAGGTCAGACATAGTTTATTATGTATATGAAAGTGATCTGACCTTGTATGCCGAGTCATAAAAAATCGGTGTCAACTGCTTCATAGCGGCCATGCTGAATGCAGGAGTCAAAGACCGGCGTTGTCTGGTGAAATCGATCAACGTTCCACCCAACGACGAATCAAAATGGATAAACCTCGTATGATCGTCGCCGTCTGCCCACAACAGACCTTTCCCGGGCTAGAAATCAGCGTCAGCCGCACCGTACTACGACGTGAGGATTGCTATCAAATGCGTACGAATTCGGCCCGCCTGCTCTTGGTCATAGGTGTCTGAACGTACGTCCGTGTTTCGTTCATGTAGTAATGTGCGATCGCCTTGGGATCACACAGGACGACCCTCTTAGTCCCCAAGGTCGACGGTACCACGTATACGGGACCATATTCCTGCGCCCACCCCTCGTACACCGCGCCAGGATCGTCTGCGTCCGCGATGCGCTTGCCCACGCCATAGATGAAGCTCTCGCTAGCCGGACCTCGGAGCTGGGTGGTGCGAACTTTCTGACGGGATGTTCGGAGCCATCGAAGGAGGGTCCATACCGCCGTACAAGCAATGACGGTATTGAAGGCCTGCCACTGGTAGGGACGGACGTGCGTCAGAACTTTGTCCAGAGCGGCGGACAATGATATCTCGCGCGACATGGTAAACGATGGGGTCGAGTGGGGGGAGAGGGGCCAACTCTCCTCGCCCTTTATACGCCCCCACAGTGTGCCATGCTGCGTGACCCTGGTTCTACGGCACGCCGTCTCATTCCGCGATAGAAGCAGGGCTCAATCACCCAAACTCAACAGCACAGAGGCAATCGTGTAACACAGAGACGTGCTCACGTCAATCACGCGGTACTGACAGGCAGCAAGTCATACGATTTTGCGTAATGACATCACGGGGCTCAAGCCAAATATTTGGCATTGAAGTTTTAGGAGGCGTCTGTTGCACGCGCCAACTGCGGTGACATAATGGCGTCCTCGTCGACGATCCACTCGCAGCATGCTGACGTGCTGAAAACGTCGGCATTTTTCGGCCTTGTGCTTGGGCTTACGCAGAAAGATCGGCTTCGAAGCTCCGAGCCAACGATGACACAGTGGACAACACGCGCCAGGGAAGCAAGCTGAGGCGAAAAGCAGCTCGCGACTTGTAATGTATGGATATGACTCATCTGCAATGACGCGACATTGCTAATCCTCTCACTCCATAGTAATCTTGATGTTCACCTTTCTCGTCACTGATACACCTATAGGCCCTCCTTTGTTGTTCTTCTGGCGTACGGTGGTGTAGCGACGTTGGCCTCACGATAACAGAGTAGTACAACCGGAGGTTGGTCCAGGAGAGCCGTCGGTGATGGGTATACTCAACACGGAAGGGCATGGGGACCACAAAGCAGCGTCCACGGATAGGCTACTCCATCGTACCGACCGGTGGGCTGTGACCACCGCGAGGAAACTCACGACTTTGAGTCATAAACAGTACAAGCCACGCCCTCCTGCGGGATAACCAGTTACACCGCTAGATAAGATATCCTGTGAGTTCCGGCAGGGCGCGACCATTGGTACCCTGTCTGAAACGATGACGACTCATTATCCATACGATGCAGTCTCACATCAACCTCGAGTATAGAAAGGATAGAAACTGCCAGCGCGCGTGTCGAATCCACTCTCGGTGGCACTGAATCGCCCAACCCGCTCGAAGGGGGAAAGCGAGGTAAAATAAACCCCGAACGGGTACGAAAGGAGGCGCGGAGATGGTGGGTGGTTGGTCAACTTCAAACAGAGGTCCATATCTTTCATTGGATACGCCATGTCTATCCCAGGAATGCGCTCACCTCGATTCCGTTTCGCACGAGCTTGGTACCTGCGACAACCAGCGCATGTCACCCAATCGGTGTATGATCATCGTCGCTATGTATAAACAACAGTTGGGGGGAAAGACGGATCGGGCGGGGGTGCGGGGTGCGGGGTGCGGAGAGTGAGCGTGTCAACAAAACAATACGTTGCAAGAACAAGATTCCACAAGATGCATTGAACCCTATCCATGGCAGCAGCAGATTCATGGGCAACATCGCATCCCACTTCCCGAGGAACGCAAACATGGACTAAAAATCGAAATAAAAGCCAGCGACTCCTGTTGCACATGTCGAATGTCGAACATGGGCGTAGAATTCATCAGCATGATCACATCCTAGAACCCTAACTCAAAGATGACAGTCAACGGAATGGTGGAACATGCTTACACGTACTAACACCGGTTAGATTCAACAGACACCCCACCGCTTGGCGACGATGTTCCTCCTTTCCCCCGGCAAAAGACCACGGAGCGATGGATGCAAAGCCATTGGTCTACAAAACATCACGCACACGCACCCATTCCACCAGTTTCATGAAGGAATTGCGGGGTCGATCAGAACCCCGACATATAACGCACCAGTGTCCTAGATTATGGTTCCTAAGCGTCAACACTACCACTACCTGACCCATGGTCACATCCATTGCCGCCGTCATGCATATTCCGGACACTCTCCGACGCCCACCCTCCAAAGCGCATACGGCCATTCCTATTTGCACCTGGGCTAACTGTTTGGCAACGTTGAGGTTTCCATCTGGTCCCTTTCCGAACTGAGCATGCTCTCGTGAGGAGTTCATCAACTGCAACAACACGGCAGCCAGTGAGTGTCGCGTGTGAGAGCCAGACAGTGTCAAAGATCGCACCATTGACGCAGAGTATGGCTAGGGACCGGGCAGACATGCTCACCGCGACCGACCTTCCCCATGATTATCTTAGCATTCGAGGTAGGTACTAGGTAGCACTGCTGCTGCGAAACCCATGGTCATGGTTTTGGACTACTCAATCGAAATCTGAGTCGAAACTGTGGCTGAAAACTTACACAAATCAGCTGAACAAATCAACATGAACCTTAATAGCACTCCATGCTGCATAAACTCTGGTAATGAGATATGTGTGGCCATACTAGTTGAGTGAGAATGGCGGCTGCGACGTGCTGATGATGCATATTCTCGCCGTACTTTTAAACTCCGACGTACGTTGCTGAAATCACACTGCGAAAACCAGAACGGTGGTTTTGGACTGCTCGATTGAAAACCATCTGCCCAAACATTGAACCTCCCTAATCTCAGCCGACTTGCACGTTTCTTTTGTCACAACACTCGGATTGTTAGTAGTACGAACACATCTTGACAGGTCTCTTCTAAATAACTATTCTATCAGGCTGCAGCAAGGGACGTCTCAATCATAGTCAAGGCATATCTCGTCGAGATTTAGTTTCGCGAGGTGGAGGTGATGAGTGTTTCACCGTAGTCTAGATGCCAGGATGGCACTTCCCCAGAATCTCAGGGAACGTAGGGCCGTACGCGCAAGGGCAATTTGCAACCCACTTCGCCAGCAATTTTGGGCCTCGGAAGAACCCCTCGTCCAATTTCAATCTTGGAATCCACCCCGTCGCGCAGCTCAAACACAAAGCTCTTCACAAGTACGGCCAGCACCACCTGCCAGAAAGAGGCGCAGCAGAGTTAATTGCCAAATAGATATTACTATCGCAGGGCCCACGCCCCGGGCCACCCACCTTGAATTCTGCCACAGCAAAATGCCTCCCCAAACACGTCCTTGGGCCGTCCACAAACGTGAGCAGGTGTCGGTAACCCTGCACTTCTCTTGCCTTTGCCGGGATTCCGCTCCGGCCGGACGCATCCTCGAGCCATCGACTCGGCCGGAACAATTTTGCATCCTCGCCCCAAATCGCAACAGACCGGTTGATCGACTCCATCGAAACCGCGACGAGCGTGCCCTTGGCGATCGTCAGGGTGTCGACCAGCGTACCGGACTGGGTGACGACT
>JBBPTT010000520.1:477-21954 GCA_038094175.1 Boletellus aff. lepidospora
AATGCCACTTCCTATAGACCGGCACGACGTGGTATGACCTTGATGAGGGTTGCGTCCCCTTCCGATAACCAATCCGACTTATTGACCGGCAGAGATATTCATTTCCCCTTGGTCTCCTATCCCATTACTATGCCTCCCATCTTTGATTCTTCCCTTGATGCATCCGTACCGTTAATGGACATATTCTCCTCAGGTGATTCTCTTACATCACCTTGTGTTCCCATTCTTCCTTATATCGATTCTCACGAAGTAACTCCTGATGACTCCTTCACAGCTGATTCTTAGTCACTCGTCGATACCAGATCGTATATAAACCCTGATGCCATGTACTATTATTCCTCAGCTAGTTCTACACAATCTACATGTAGTTTCTGGCCTCCATGAGACTGCTTACCGCAGTTAGTGAGAACCTTTCGTGTCTTTGCACTACACCTCAGAGTGTGCACTTGACTAGTTGCTTTCATTGGTTCTTGACTCGCTGTTGAACCTTTGACCTTGCTAGATAACTCCACGCAAGCGTAACAGGTGTAGGACACAAGCAAAGATGATAATGTGGTAATTGCAGGGATTCACATTCTCATCTTCATCATGTTGTGGGTGATGCAAGGGTGACGAGCTGTTGTGAGGTGATGGCAGCAGTGGGGCATTACATGGTACACCCACGGCAGGGTGTGGGTGCATTGAAACCTAACCTGTCAGTCTGATGATAGTCCACTATTGGAAACCTGCTGTGGCTGACGGCAGGAGACATTGAGAGGTGAGCAGACAAGTGAACTGGACCACACTCTGTTGGGGTGACTATGATGTACAGGCACAAGGGGCACTAAGGCACATGACTAGTGAACTGGTCGACTTACAACTATTTCTCATTGGCTTCAAAGATTTTATTTTATTTTATTTTATTTTATTTATTTGTTCAATGGCTTGTACAATGTGGGTCACACCCATACCCATGACCCAGGCGGGTGTGGCTCCCCTGCTGCTCCCTAATTTGCACCTGTTATATTGTATGCAACAATGTTTTTATCTTGTCAGTGTTTTTTTGTACTGGTGGTTTTTTTTGAATAATTGTGCACATGTAATGCCATACTAAACAGGATATATACTCTTTAAATATCTGGAGTTTATGTAATTTAGATAATTAACTAGAGTCAAGGCATAGTATCCATTGAAAGCTGTCAAATTCTTATGTTATTCACTAAATAATGGATGGTAGAATGATGCTCAAATAATTGTCCCAATGACATGTCATTTTAAAATGGCTATATCTCAGTGCCATGACAACCAAATCACATGATCTAAGTGGGGTTAGGATGCTAAGAGCATGTACTATCTTCCATCCTGCAGGTGTTTGGTCTTATTTGTCCAATATCTCTGGCAATTAACTCATTTGTCCAAAATGCCACAATATTGGGACAATTTTTTGAGCCACTGTATATACTGTTTATATTGCAAGCTTACATGGCTGGCTTGCAAGTTTGCAGTACACCACCCATCAATTGCATTTTCCTTCCAGAACTTTCACTAGTGGCTGAGTTGACTCATACATGACAGTGTATTTGCAGATAGTATCAAGAAGTCATATTATAAATAATTCATATGGGTAAAATTTCATAGTAGAACAGAATGAACACCATAGACCATGATGAAGCATACACATCAAGAATCACATATGTTGATAAAGCTAACTTCTTCAAAGTAGAGGTGCATGAAAGATATAGAATACAAACAGAATAAGACATAGACTTCCAATAGAAAAATCTGTGGTATTAAGCTATAAGACCAAGTGAGTATATCAAATTCAATATAGCCAATTGCTTACATATTTTGTGTTGTGAGATGAAATCCAAAAAAAGCTTAACCTTTTTATCTTTGTCTCCAGCCTTTCCATATGGAATAAAAAGCTTCTTGACATCTTTGGATACTTGAGCCAACATGCCAGATGTCTTATACCTTTTCTTTGCAGTAGAAATAGGATCTTTGGTGTTACTCTGTGTGAGAATAAAGGAATATTCAAGAAGTAATATCAAGTCTATTGACAGACATATAAAGGCAATCATAATCGTGACCAAAGATCATACCTATTCCATTGTGTAGAATGCCTTGCCAATTATTGCTCTAAATAGCAGGAGGATTGATTAACTAAATATACCTCAGAAGATGTACATGCCTTTGAAGGTGTGGATAGTTGTGCTGAATGAATCTACAAAATATTTTATTAGATTAAATTATGTTAAATAAAAAATATACCATCTCTGGTTTGTTGCTGGTGAGGATCTGGATGATATAAGGACACAAAAAATCACACAAAGTAAAGACATACCATCTAATGAAAATATTGGTAAAAATATAAAAAGAATAAGAAAATGTATAATACCATCTAGCAAACAATAAATAAATGAGACATAAATGATGGTCAATGAGCTGAAAAGGAACAAACATCCTAAAATAATGAAAATTAATAATTGAGAATATTATTGTATAATAAAAATGTGTACCAGCTATAATGATGGAATTCAAAAAATAATGACAAGAATGAGAATGCATACATCTACTGAGTAAAATCAGGCCACTTACTTCCTATCAATGAAAGAGTAGCATGCAGGATGATCAGCAGCATTCTCACTTCACAACTATACCAGACCACTCACTGCCTGTCAATGGAAGACCAACAGGAGGGATGGTCAGCAGCATTCTCACTCCATAACCATGTCAATCCACTTACATACTATCAATAGAAGACCAGTGTGTGGTCAATAGAACTGAGAATTTACAGCCAAATCAGACCACTCACTCTCTATCAATACAAGACCAGCATGATGGATGATCAGCAGCATTCTCACTTTACAGCCATATCAGTCCACTTACTCCCTATCAATGGAAGACCAGGAGGAATAGTCAGTGTTATTCTCACTTCACAACCACATCAGTCAACTTACTTCCTATCAATGGAAGACCAGCAAGTGGGATGTTAAGCACATTCTCACTCTACACCCACATCAGTCCACTTACTGCCTATTAATGGAGCACCAACAAGTGGAGTGGTCAATAGCATTCTCACTCAGCTACACCAGTCCACTTACTTCCTATCAGTGGAAGACAAATAAGTTAGATGGTCAACAGCATGCTAACTTCACAGCCACATCAGACCACTCACTTCCTATCAATAGAAAACCAGCATGTGGGATGGTCAATGGCATTCTCACTCCATGGCCACATATATCCACTTACATACTACCAATGGAACACCAGCAAGTGGGATAGTCAGTAACATTCTCACTTTACAGCCACATCAGCATCCTTACTTCCTATCAATGGAACACCAGTGGATTAGATGGTTAATAGGATTTTCCCTCCAAAGCCACATCAGTCCACTTACTTCCTGTTGGTGAAAGATCAGCAGGTAGGATAGTCAGCAAGATTCTCACTCCATAGCCACATCAGTCCACTTACTCCCTATCAGTGGAAGATCAGTAGGTAAGATAATGAGCAGTATCCTCACTTCACAGTTACATCAGTCCACTTACACACTATCAGGGGAAGATGAGCAAGTGGAATAGTCAGCAGTATTCTAACTCCACAATTACATCAGTCCACTTACATACTATCAGGGGAAGATGAGCAGGTGAAGGAGTCAGCAGTATTCTCACTCCACAGACACATTAGTTCACTTACTGCCTATCATTGAGCATCAACAGGTGGATGATCAGCAATATTCTCACTTCACAGTCACATCAGTTCACTTACTGCCTACCAATAGAAGACCAGTAGGTGGGTTGGTCAGCAGTATTTTCCACAGCTACATAAGACCATTCACTCTCTATCAATGGAATACCAACAGGTGGGATGGTCAGCAGCACTCTCACTTCAGTCACATAAGTCCACTTACTTCCTACCAACAAAGGACTAGTAAGTGGGATGACCAATAGCATTCTCACTCCACAACTAGATCAATCCACTTACATACTGAAAATGGAGGACCAGCAGATGGGATGGTCAGCAGCACTCTTATTTCACAACCACATCAATCCACTTACTGCCTATCAATGGAAGACCAGCAGACAAGATGGTCAACAGCATTCTCACTCTACAATCACATCAGTTTACTTACATACTATCAATGAAAGACCAGCAGGTGAGATAGTCAGTGGCACTCTGACTTCAAGTAATAACACTCCACTTACCTCCTATAAATTGAAGACCAGTAGATGGGGTCATTAACCAGATTCTTACTCTACTGCCATATCAGTCCACCTACTGCCTATCAATGAAAGACCAGCAAGTGTGATGGTCAGTAGTATTCTAACTTCACAGCCATACCAGCCCACTCACTCTCTACCAATGAAAAACCAGCAGGTCAAGTGGTCAGCAGTATTCTCATGTTATAGCCATATCAGTTCACTTACTGCCTACCAATGGAAGACCAGCAGGTAGAATGGTCAGCAGCATTCTCATTCCATAACCACATCAGTTGACTTACATACTATCAATTCAAGACCAGTTGATGGGATGGTCAACAGCATTCTCACTCCATCACTACATCAACACACTTACTCCCTACCAACAGAAGATTTGCAGGTAGATGATCAGCAGTACTCTCACATTAAAACTACATTAGAGCACTCACCCTCTATTGATGGAAGACCAGCAGATGGGATGGTCAGCAGTATTTTCACTTCACAGCCACATCAGTCCACTTACTTCCTATCAATGGAAGACCAGCAGGTGGAATGGTCAGCAACACTCTCATTCCACAGCCACATTAGTTCACTTACTGCCTATCAATGGAGCACCAAAAGTGGGATAGTTAACAGTATTCATACTCCACAGCCACACCACCACTTACTTCCTATCAATGAAGACCAGTAGGTGAGATAGTCAGCAACATTCTCACTTCACAGTCACATCACTTACTGCCTATCAGTGGAACACCAGCAAATCAGATGGTCAGCAGGACTCTCACTCAATAACCATATCAGCCCACTCACATACTATCAATAGAATACCAACAAGTAAGATTGTCAGCATGATGCTCACTCCACAGCCATATCAGTCCACTCACTTCCTATCAATTGCAGACCAGCAGGTGGCATGGTCAACAGGATTCTCACTTTATGGCCACATCAGCCTACTTACCTCCTATAAGTGGAAGACCAGCAAGTGGGATGGTCAGCACCATTCGCACTCTACAACCACACCAGTCTACTTACTGCCTATCAATGGAACACCAGTAAGTAGGATGGTCAGCAGGATTCTCAATCCACAGCCACATAAATCCACTCACATACTATAAGTGGAACACCAGTAGATGGGATGATCAGTAACATTCTAACTCCCCACAACTGCATCAGTCTACTTACTACCTATCAGTGGAAGACAAGCAGGGGGGATGGTGAGCAGTGTTTTCACTTCATAGCCATATCAGTCCACTTACTCCCTACCAACAGAAGACCAGCAGGTGAGATTGCCTGATAGTCAGCAGCATTCTCACTCCATGGCCACATCATTCCACTTACATACTATTAATGGAAGACCAGCAGGTGGGATGGTCAGCAGCATTCTCACTCCACAACCATATTAATCTACTTACTGCCTGTCAATGGAACATTAGCAGGTGGGTGGTCAGCAACACTCTCACTCCACAGCCACATCAGTCCACTTACATGCTATCAATGGGTCACCAGCAGGCAGGATAGTCAGTAGCATTCTCACTTCACAACTATATCAGTCCACTTACTGCCTGCTAATGGAAGACCAGCAAGTGGGATGGTCAGCAGCATTCTCACTCCACAGCCACATCAGTCCACTTACATACTACCAATGGAAGACCAGCAGGTGGAATAGTCAGCAGTATTCTCATCCACAACCACATCAGTCCACTCACTTCCTATCATTGGAACACCAAGAGGTAGGATGGTCAACAGGGTTCTCACCACACAGCCATATCAGTCCACTCACATACTATCAATAGATCACCAGCAAGCAGTATGGTCAGTAGTATTCTCAGTTCACAACCATATTAGTCCACTTACTGCCTATCATGCAACATCAGCAGGTAAGATGGTCAACAGGATTCTCACTCCATAGCCACATCAATCCACTTACTGCCTATCAATAGAAGATCAGCAGAAGGGATGTTCAGCAGTATTCTCACTTCACAGTTACATCAGACCACTCACTTCCTACCAATGGAAAACAAGCCAGTGGAATGATCAGCAACATTCTCACTTCACAGTTACAACAATCCACTTACTGCCTATTAATGGAAGACCAGCAAGTGGGATCATCAACAGCATTCTAACTTCATAGCCACATCAGCCCACTTACTGCCTACCAATGGAAACCCAGCAGGTGGGATAGTTAGTGGCATTATCACTCTACAGCCACATCAGTCCACTTACTCTCTATCAATGGATCACCAGCAAGTAGGACAGTTAGCAATATTTTTACTCCATTGCCACATCAGTCAACTCACTGCCTATCAATAGAATACCAACAAATGGTACAATCATTGCTAACTTCCCAGCTTCACCAATCATAATATACAGACCTTGTGTAAATGCCATATTAGTCATCACTTTTTACAGCAAAATTTCAAAATTTTACCTTAGTATGAGGAAACCAGCTTTGCATGCCAAAAGTTAGGTTATACTCCGGACCATTTTCAGCTTGTAAGAAGAGCACAGGCTCTAGTACACTACAATGTGTCATCCAGAATGCAATTAACTTCAGTAATTATGCTTACTATTTCACTGCATATTCAATACACAGTTGAATGTTCTTTTCTTGTGCTGATATCAGCAGCTTCTGCAGTGAAGTATTATTCAATGCAGTTGCAGTGTTTTCAAGCAATTTTTTGCATCCAATGTCAGATGTATCCATATCTACAAAATATTAATTCCTTTCAAGAGAGATCAGAGTGTTCACTTGCCTTCCAATTTTACAAAGCATTGTGGAGGATACTTCATCTTGCACAGATCTCCCCATACATTTCTCCTTTCAAACATCTTTTCTCCCTCTTCCCTTGTCCTCCTTTGCTGTTCTTCTAAAGACAACTCCTGATACTCTGGCTGAAATGCCTGAATTCTGAGTGCATCAAACTTGGTGAATAGCACTACAACAGGCACTAAACTCCACTCCAATCAGTGTCAAATCAGTGTTAATATTATTTCTTTACCATTTCCAGTGTCACACCCACCAAAGAACCTTTCCTCTGCAATAGTGATTGCCCTATGGAGTTGGTCCATTGGAATGCAATACCTATTCATATTCAGGCCACATATATCATGCTTGTTGAGGTTGTTTACCATATTGCATGAATGCGCTTCATCAGAAATGTCATATTTGTACGCTCTTCGATAAACCCCTTCACCCAGTTGAATTCATTTTCACTACCAGCCTCAAATCCCGGAGAGTCATGAAACACAAATTTCTCATTGCTTTTGAAAACCATTTCATGATTGATGTCATGCAGGCCGCGCTGTGGACAATAGGTCAGGATTGGACATTCAACAATAACATTCAAGGCCACCGTTGCACTTACCCCCCTGGTTCTCTCGATCATGAGATTGACCTGAACACATCGATCGTATCAGTTATACCTAAATCCAAGAATCGATGATAGTACCTTTTTCCCTTGCTCGTCGTAAATCTCCGGGTCTTCCGTCGAGTTGCAGATTCTTTGCAGGACCGTTGTCTTTCCGGCATTCGCCCTACCGACGATGAGAATCCTGAACCGCCCAAACTTCTTCATGATGCCGGTATTGACATCCTGCATGAACGTGGAAGCATCCACCGTCCTCGTTCCCACTTTGAGAACGGTCGCATTGTCAAAGTACGACTCAAGGAAGACAGGGCTTGCTCACCGGGCTCATCTAAACCAACGAGGTTGGACGCAAGGGAACCAATATCAGTGTCCAACCCGGTCCCAGCGGGGAGAGTGTTCGAGCCACTGGCGATAGCCCCCAGTTGAGGTCCAGGAGCGTCAGACTTGGGACCTTTGGTAGGCACTGGGGGCAATTCTGCTACAGACCTGACTTGTCTCTCATGAGCGAGGGACCCTGTCTCGCCGGCTTGAGCTCGAAGAGTGCTAGGGTCGTTAGGGATCACAGCAGGCTGAGCGCTGGGACTTTCGGAAAGCGCCGGAGACGAGCTACTAGTACTGGTGATATAGGATCGAAAGCGTCGGATCTTTTCTTTCACTTTCCTTGTCATAGGATCTGATAGTAACAAAGCTGAGAGGTGAGAAAGTGCAACTGGTAAAACCTGGCAGGCGTCCAGTGCCAAGACACGGTGAGACAGTCAGATGGAATTCTCACACGCTCGTGTGCGTCGTTTGTATCTGCCATTACTGCTTGGCGTAGTACAAGGGTGCAGTACTGGACAGTGACTAGCAGGCTATCTGCGATTCGTTCACACCACCAAGAATGCCCGTTCCAATATTCAAGTCCCTGGCACAACAACGGTAGTGAGTCAACAGAGGTTCTGATGCGTATAGCAGAGATGTTGCAAGGGCGGTTGAAAATAACTCAACGTCCACCTGTGTTTTAGCGGCATAGCTCAACTCGATGGCAACACCAGCCGCCCCCTTCTTACGCTTCACAAAACCACATGTTGCTGTCTACACGATGACCGCAACTTCCTGAGCTCATTCATCCGACATCAGCTTATGTAAGTTCTCGGTGTGGTCCATTTCGTTGAATGGCCGCGCTGGGAATCTGACATCCCAGCACAGTGATTACTATCTGGAAAGGTTCTTCAGACTGCGGAACCCGACGTGATTCTGACGTTTTTCTGCACTTATCGACAAACGTTGCAGTCGAATGTCACCGCATTTGGTGCGTAGAATAAATAGGACTGGGAGCCACATGCTTATCTTTTAGAACGGAACAAGGTCAAGTTGCAGAGTATACTAGCCAGTATTTGTTGGTTCTTGTAGGTCTCCGTTGGGGAGTGTTCTACTGCTTACCGTTTGCTTTTCTGAACCCCTTTTTTGGCCTTCGTTACGAAGACGAGGAAGCAAGTGCAGGATGGATCAGTAGGCTATACAATGCACGAAAAAGTCAATAAATTGACCGCACCTGAAGAATGTCCCAAACTAGTACAAGACCAGCACAGAAACAAGGACGATCACCAGAGGGGTCATACAATAACCGTGGCACATATTATTGATGGGGGATGAACGTCCCACACCACCATCGGTGGGTGACTGGGATATGCTCAAGTGCGAATGAGCCCTTGGTCTAAGGGCCAGCCCATTCTCACCAGTCGAGGGCGGGGGCCCTGCCTGGCATTTAGGTACGCAGCCGCCGCTATCCCACCCCCCTGGCTGATTCTGACTTCTCCGCTCAGGAACGCTCTACAAAAACGGCATGTTGTGCGCTCAACACGCCACCGCTGACACTCGATACGTGCGTCTCAGATGGCCGCCAGGGATGCAGAACACAGGCCTTGATATACCGGGCGGTATGAAACCTAAACCGCCCCTATCCTGAAGCGTGGGCGAGCTGTATTGTGAGCAGGCTCCGAGTTGCACTACTTTATTGTTCTTATTTGTTCGCCAAAGAGCCCCAGATGTCTGGTTCCATCTCGATTTACATGCAATACGCGTGGTGCGATACTTCCAGGTGTAGTTAAGGCGCCCCGCGACGCCCGCCTGCTCGACCGTGACGTCTACTCTAGTATTATAACGCCGTGTCGGAGAAAACCAGGAAATTCATATCACCGGTGCTTATTGGGTGAATTATAGAATGACGTGCCAAGTTGAAACGTGAAACGCTTCTGAGAACGGCCCCACTAGCACCTACTGCCTCTCACTGGCTTGTGATGCTCCTAGGCGGGACCACCCTTCTTGCGCAGCAGCTTCTGAATACAAGGCCGCTCTCCGATGTGGTTTATTTGTCATCCTGGTCGAGTTCATGAGCACCTTATCTCCCCTGCTAGACGTTGGCCCGGGTATAACCTAATACTACACACACAGGGACGAGGTCAAGTTCATGAGCGTGGCTGTCTTTCTCCAGCCCAAAAGCTTCCGCGCGCAAACTACGGTGTCGTCTACGCGAACGCAGTGCAAGTTCTGATACCGATTGGTGCCTGGCCATGTGATGCGACTGTATTCAATTTCTACAAGAACCTCGCTAACGAGGAAGGCTTAGGTGATGACCGTCAACTTTAACTGACAGCGACGCCCCGGGGTGATAAGCAGGTTCCGTCGGGCGGGCATCGGTCCTTGCTTCAGAGGGGTATAAGAGCAGGCCCGTACCCGCGGACTGAGGCCATCATCATACGAGGCCGTCACCCCAACAGCGAAAGTACATATCATGCAACTAAAAGTAACACACATCTATCTCAGCGTTCTCTTGTCACTCGCGATCATGGTCTCGGTGCAGGCGGCTCTTATTCATCCTGCCAAACGCTACAACAGGCGGGAAGATGATGGTGAGTACGACTTCGGGGAACGGTCTGAGGTTTGACTGACAAAGAAAAGCTGAAGATCAGTGGTGGCTCAATGAGCAGTAATTACAAAAGCACGCTGGGGAAGATCATCCCAAGAGAGACCAAAGTTGGTATAATTTCGAAGAACGTTCCACAACATGGCTAACATCCAAATAAATTGTCGACTCTAGGCGCGACGAACTTGATAAATACAGCAATTCTTTCCGCTACTTTAGCACACGGGCGGTGACTTGGCGAAATACGTCGGGACATGGTTATGGGTCCCTTGTGTACATTTAGAACCCCTGCATGCCGTTTCAGTTTGCGTTTCTTGGGTTATTCGAGTCTGTTGTCGTTTCTGTTCTTTTTCGCCATTCTTCCTGTTGTCACAAGCTGTCAGTAAAATATGCTTTGAATCGAACACAGTCTTATAGCTATCGGCTCGCACAATCGCTTAGGATAGTGTGCTCGAATGTCCATCCAACGTCGAATTCACTCGTCTTCGTGGACCAGTCAGTATGTCAAGAAACGACCACTTTTGAGCCCCCAACCTCGTAAGCACACACATGGCACTCGCTGTAACGGCGTGGCCAATACCAGTCCATCCAAAACGACAACCACGGTCTGGGAGTGGAAAACAAGCAGGATCATGATGTGGTGTTCATGGGGATCGCGAACAAAAAGTGAACGTGCACTAACTTCGAAGCTTTGAACGGAGGACGAGATGGTACGCTCGAACGATGGCGTCGCCCCTCCCCTAGTCAAGTAAACTAGCAGGCCACAAGGCATGCGCTGACTGAGGGCAGCGGTGTTTGTCCCTCGCAGTGACCTGTGGCTTAAACAGCCACGGACGAATCGGACGTCGCCTGGTGGTATCGATATCATGTCAGTGTATACACCAAACAATCAAAGTGCGCGTTTTTTTTCTCTTCGTACAAACGAACCTGGACCAAGTTGTATTGTCTTGCCAGTGGTCACTGGTGAAGGTAGCTGCTCGCTACCAGGACCGCGCTGAGTTGGCAAACCAACCTATCGGCCAATGAACGAGGTACCTGGTAGATGTAACCCACATGTCGGCGCTATCCACTATGATAAAGTCGGATCAAAGCCCACGAGCAAAAAAACCAGCCCGAGGAAAAGAGTAACTCAATCATGCAATAAAGTGATTATTGGAAGGCACGATGCGAGGACGACCCCTCCTGACCCGATGGACTTCGTCCAACGGGTGAGGGTAGTCTCCAAGGTTGGACCTCGTGCACCCAAAGAGTTTGCAGTAATACCGGGAAATAGTCCCGTCGGAGACCGGGTCCTGAGTCATACGAGCACGTATATTGTATCGCATTGACCATGGAAGCATGTGGTCGACACCGCGTCACTTATCAGCATTTTCTGATGGCTGCCACGCGCGGAGTGAGCGTCTTTCCTCTGCTGATATGTGCTGGGCACGTCACGCCCCCGGCTCGCTTGCGCCTGTGATATCCACTTGTCAGGAACATGAAAATGGACGACACCGATCGCTAATGTGACTTATTGTGTCAGAGGAAATTTCTGAAACACGTTTTCGGCGTGAACCAAGGAAGCCGCATAGTGGGCAGATCGCGCCGAGCTGGGCGGCGAAGTGGGAGTTCTCCACATCCCTCCTTAGCCCATCTAAGAGATGTCGCCCTGACCCCTTCTCGACGGCGCCTGCGAGACGTGTGGTGGTGTCACCCGAGGCTTCCGAGCACCTCCTTAACTCCACTGCGACGCAGCAACAGTCTATATGTCGACGAGGATGGGCCCTTTCTCCGATCATATCAATGACGGGCGCGCCATAGAAATAAAAACTCGTAGCCGGGCTGAAACGCCAAGCCCTGGCGACTCACCGCTCCCTACCTGACGGAGGTCGTGTCATGATCCGCCCTACGCTGCCTGCTGTGCACGTCGACGACGAATCAATGCTTGACCATGTGGGACTATGTAATGCCAGTGAAATGGCAACGCATCAGCTGTTAGCGAACGCCTCCGAGTTTGACTGACAGCGCTTGCACTTTCAAACGCCCATAAAGGGAGCAGGTTGAGCGAAGCCTGATCACCATATGGGGACGTCATCCCGTCATCATGCAACTGAAATCGACGTACTTCAGCTTTCCCTCCTCTTGTCGCTCTTGGCGGCAAACACGGTGCAGGTGCGCCTCCTAGATGCGATCGATGACCCAGATATCGCCTGCAGGTGCGACCCGGAGGAATATTCCAGGGTTCGGCTTATGACAAGACAAGATTCAGCGCCCGAGTGTAGGTAGGGAGAGTCACCCTCGAGAAGAGACTTTTCTGTGCGGTAGACACTGGGGTCAGTGCTGAACCGAATCTCGTTCCATAGTCGTCTTCCTCCGACGATGATTCGATATAATCATATCCTCAAACTCGAGTTGTGTCCATCCTTGAAGTCCGTCAATAGCTCGAACGCTGGGGGGGAGGCGAACGAACCTTGGAGCCAGACGAGTTCGCCGGCCTCGCAATCCCTGTTAGACTTTAATACCATAAGCAAACTCACCGCAGCGAGAGAATACGATGTTCTAGTCCAATCTGATAGAAATGAGGCGTCCGACTTGAAGGGATGCTGCGAACAAAAAAAATCAAACGTATGGCCTTGAACAGAAAGCGCCCAGGACATGAACCGGATCATACGTTCCGGGAGACCGGAACGGGAGCACAGGGGGGGAAGTTGCGAAAGTCGCTGTCGAATCCATCCTCCGAGAAGCCTGGGACAGGGCCGGGCTCCTCAAAAGCAGCAGCCAAGAACGCAACAGCACCCAGCGCAAGCACTCGTACCTTATTCTGGGCCTTCCACACCAAGCAGCAGTGTAAGCTTAGAAGCCAAGGCGCCGAACCCGAGTTAGCGCCTCGGTCGGATTATCGTCCAACGGTGAGTTTGAAGACACCTGACCCACTGTGGATGTTTTGCACCGGTGAGTTGTATGTTGCGGAGACGACCCTCAAGACGGGGGAACAGTAGGATGCAAGGGCAGCACGAAAAGAAAACGAGAGCGAGTGCTGCGCAAAGCCCTCGAGTTGGAAGTTCAGCCTGAATACCAAGCTCCGATAGTCACTGCGGTCAATAACTTCTCACCGAACAAGAAAAGAGTGTGTTTATGGAATGTGCACGACGTAAATAACAGTACTATATTATAATATCCTACAGCAAGGTAAACCATCCACGCTAACGTACAACCGACTCAAGGAAAGAAAAAGTATAGGGTGATCCAGCAAGGCCATTTAGCATAGACGGCATACAAAAAGGGAGGCACCACTGGAAGCGAGATCGTAGCAGTCATGAAAGAAAAAGCGAGTCCAACAACGATGTCACGACGACATCACAAGAACAACGTACGAGAACCACTGGTGCGTGCTCAACACATACCACGCCAGCGCAGCAGGCACCCCGAGCGTTACCACCGTCAACAACATCGCCTATATGCGCAAACGAAAACGATCCGACCCACCATGCGTAGCAGAGGGGCACAATGAGCAAGAGGTAAAAAGGAAAAGAGATGGGGCACGTTACCGTCGTCAAGAGGCCAATCGTATCCACGAGTCGACCAAGCGTTGCCTCGTGCAGTCGTGACCAAAAGTCGTCGTACCCGGTGACGAGCCGAAGACGAAGATTCCGCATCGCGATCGTACCCTCCGATGGTGTCGGTTCTATGCCAGGAGTACGTGTGACGGAGCGATCACAAATACAGAACAGGAGACAGTAAATGTCGGATGAGGCCGAGTTCGATGGCGGATCGGACGTACCGAAAAGCTTCAAAACGCCCTCATCCTCCGTGAGCACCCTGATTGCAAGCGGGGATACGTAGTCCGGATGGGCCGTCTCGAACTTCATTCGACGACACGGATCGATCAACTAGAGCGCAATAACAACAAGCAGGAAGGGGAGGGCAAACGAGTCGATTGTAAGCACATCACTCTCCTACTTTGAGCATCTGAGAGGATACCCACCGCACAACCTCGAAGCGCCCATTTCGACTTAACGCGGCAGAGGGCAAGACAACCGGACCGCTCGAGCGGAAAGTCGGCCACGAGCGCGCTGTGACGCATGACAAACTCTGTTTCATCACAGCCCGGCGTCCATCCGAGGTAGACGTGCACTCGGACATGTCTATGCATCACCATGCGCGTGGGACGTGAGTTTGGCCGCTAGGACTGGGAGGCCGGATGCAGGACAAGACATACCTTAGAGGTGGATTCGGTGGAAGCGTCCTGACGATTTTCCACATCCTGTTCAAATGCTCCTGTGGTGTGCGGTAGAGCAAGGCCGTGAAACCATCGAAAGACATCGTTGATCGGGGTGCGGAGTGCGAGTGCGGGGAACTTTGTCTTCTTGAAGAGTACCAGCTCTTTTTCGTTATTTTCAGCACGGAGCGAGGTCAGCTTTTGAGCCCCGTGGACGCATAGGCACACATAATATATCCGGAGTGAAGACCAGCTTGAGGCATGATGAGAGTGCGTCGTCGCCCTTGGCTCTTGTAGGACGTTGTTGTATTCGAGAAAACAACGTGCGCATGGTAACCGCCCTCGGAGCCTAGTAGGCAATCATCGATGCACCACTGCCAAGGCATGGCCTTGTACTCTTCGCTTTCTCCGACGCAACGTTGCTGGCGTGGCCCTGGCGTCCCAAAAAGCCGTCGTACAAGTGGAAAATGACCGAAACGGAAACGAGAAGCGGCTCAAGTTGCCACGCGCGACCAAACATACTTTTACCCTCACCAAAGTTGCACCAAAGTCAAGTGAGCCTGGATACGCGACATTGAAGGTCGAACAGGACTACACGGTATTTCTAGAGAGTCTGCAGCATGCAAAGGCAATCGCGCGTCAAGGCAAGTACTATATGTGCACTGGTCCGTCAATCCGTTCATGGTATGTAAATGACCCCAAAAAATACACGAATAGAAGCGACGCACGCACGCAGCCTGCGGGGATGTTATACACGACACGGTGACACCACCTAGGGATCGGCAGAAGAACATCCATCAGAACGAACTTGGCGTGGCGGCGTCGGGTTCAAGTGTACGGGCCTTGGCAGATACGACAGGGCAGTGTCTCGTCTTCCAAGCCTCCGGCCTCAAGACTGATGGAGCGATTGTTCGTTCCTGGACTCTCTCACACACGCATTCACTGTCCAGCCCGGGTGTGTGGCAGACGATGTTCGCCCGATGTAGCGGTATCTAGGCGGGCCGGGCCGGGCCAAGGTCGTACCGGGCTTTGCGGGACTTATCTGCGATCATGCTGATGCGGCTTGATTGAATCCCCATGCCCACGAGCGACGTGCCCGCACGACACTTTTTCGGTTCCGCATTCGGTTAACAGCGGCGCACGACGTCGCGTGCGGCCGTCGACATGCAGTGCAAGCGAGCTTCACGCCCGAGTCGGTGAATGCGGACGACGTACATCAGTTGATTCGAGAGGGATGCGCCCCCAAAACCCCAAAGAGGCCAAGTAATACACGCTATACTATATCCGCTAGATCTAACAACGGTCCTTTTATGGGTTCACGACTAGGCCGACAACTTTTTGGGCAGGCCGTCGTCACCCAGGAGGGACTCGTCCTCGCCCCTGACGCGCGGTCCATCCCCAACGGAGGTGTGAATGAGCGCCTTGACAGCGCCAACGCCAAACTTCTTCGCCACGGCGGGATTGAACCCCTCGGCGAGCCGCGCCTGGACCTGTGCGCCGCCAAAGAGCTGGAACGGATCGCTGAACGACTCCTGGGGAAAGAACGCGACGATGAGCTCGACGATTTCCTTGATGTGCGCACGCGGAGCGTAGATGACCGCGTTTGGGCCAGCATCAAACGTGTACGCGGCCTTGCGCTTGCCGCCCTGCTCGAGCGCAACGCGGTTGTACTCGGTGACGACGGCGATGATTGCCTTGCTGACGTCGTTTAGGTAAAAGATGGGCGGATCCGTGTCCAGCGCGACGGCATGGAACTGATTCGAGTCCTTGATCGTGATGGCAGCGAACGCGTCAAAGTCGTGGGTCTGGATGGCACGCTCGATGGCACGCATCCGCTCGGGGACGATGGTGAGGCGCTGAGGGAAGAGGGTGGAGGTCTCGACAGTGCGTTGCATGCCGGCCGTGGAGGAGGTGCCCTTCTTGTCGTCGGAAACGACACAGATGAGGGCGTGGATGTCGGGCCAGTCGGTTTCTGATGCGACCTGCTCGGCGAAGGAGTCGGACCCGTCGGCGGCTGTGCCTTCGCGCCATGCGACGAATCCGCCAAAGAGGGAACGACAGGCAGAACCGGAACCCTGGCGGGCGATGATGGAGAGTTCTTTGGGAGTTGCAGGAAGCTGGTACAGCTGAGCGAGCGAGTACACGAGCGCCGCAAAGCCGGATGCGGATGACGCAAGGCCGGCGGCAGTGGGGAAATTGTTGTGTGAAGCAATGTGCACGTTCCAGTGAGAAATCTCGGATGGGAATGAGGATGGCGTCATGTGTTACAAGATGGAAAGTGGGCGCACCTTGTCTACATTGGGATTTGCGTCTTCGAGTTCTTTTCGGAGGCGCTTCAGTTCGGCGATGCAAGTCGCGAGGCGACCGCCTGGCTTGATCTCGTCGAGCTTGCCGTTGAGCCAGAGGGTGTCCGCCGTGAAGGAGGGGTCTGCGCGCGAGGTGGTGGTGGATCGAAGGTGATCTTGGTTGAGGGTGGCGGAGAGGGACGAGTTGGTCGGCAAGATGAGCTTGGTGTCTCGCTTGCCCCAGTATCTAGATCGAAGTCAGCGGGCGTCGCGAAGGATGGCTTCGATCGCACTGACTTGATGCAGGCGATGTTGACGGGGGCAGACGCGGTCGCCTGGAAGATCTTGGACGTGGACATGGTGGTGGTGGTGGTGGTGGTGGTGGTGCAGGAGAGAGCCGTCGACCGGGTTTTATATATCTTGTCTCGGGCATCAAAGAGGGCGCATCGCTCGATGTGGCTATGCTCAACGATCTAAAATCTCCTTTTGGGGATAGCCATATCGGGAGATAATCCGGACCGGAGTTATTCTTGATTTGGTGGTGTATAACGCATTAGTCACGTGTGGCGATGACCTCGTCCATTTTCGGGCGCTGACCGGGTTTACGCCAGGCTGCAGCGACGCTGGGCTCGACGGCGACGACAACGACGACGACGTGGACGACACGCAAAAATCTGCCAGGACATATCTTCTTGTTTTCTCTCGTGTACCACCTCACTCGACATCTGTACCATCTTCCCCGCTTTTCTCCACCTCGCCTGCTACCCGGCCACGTATTCACACCAGAGTCCCGTTTCCGAAAGGACGCTCCTCGCACGGCGGTCGGTTCTCTCGTTCTTGCCATCCTAGTCAAATGCCATGTTTTATCCCCAACAATCTCCGGCTGTCGCCCACAAGCATCCAAACCACCATGACCAGTCTGCGTGGTCCCGGACACATCATCCCGTCCTGGGGCCCCCCACCTCGCAGAATATTGGCCCTCCGCCTGCCTCGCCGGGTTTTCCTCTCTACACCAACGGATCAGTAAACTCGATGCAACATCACCCCGCGCATCCGCACGCCCTGTCGCATCCGCCTATCGCTCACCACCAGCATCAGAACTCCCTCCCACACTACCCTTCCCCTCCGAACGGGCATATACATGCACAACACATTGGTTCAGGATCTCCAGGGAGTGCTGCGAGCCAGATTATTAGTCCTCACTGGCAACAACAGCTCCTCAAGTGCGAGGTGTGTAGCCGCCCCACGTTTTCCACGTGCGACAGATCTGATCGACCGCTTTCATTCACCAAGATGATCAGGTCGTCTCGTTCGCCACACCATCGTGCACGAGCGAGCGCCATGGCCTCTCGTACCGTCACCAAGGCCGCCATCCCAATCACAAACCCGAACCACGTCAAGCCCACCGTCACCACCGACACCCCACCCAAAGAGTCTGACGTGCCAGCAACCTCCTCGACACCCGCCCCCACCAGCGCATCAGAAAGCTCCCCCAGTCTTGCGGGTTCCATGGTCAATCACCCCTCGTCCACGGTGGCCCCAATAGCCGAGGCACCGCGGCTGACGGCAAAACCTCCGCAGAATACGTGGAACTCGCTAGACATGGGAGGTGTCAATCTCAAAACGATCCCCCCCGTGTCCGGCCTGTTCACATTCACCTTCCTCATCAACCTGTATCTCAACCACAACGCACTGTCGTCAATACCACCGGAGATCGCCAAACTTCGTCATTTGGAGCTTTTGGACCTGTCGGGAAATAATTTAAGTTCAGTCCCAACCGAGCTCGGCATGCTCACGCAATTGAAGGAGCTTTACCTCTTTGACAACCATCTAGTTACCCTACCGCCCGAGCTCGGCAGTTTACATCAGCTCCAGACCCTCGGTATCGAAGGCAACCCGCTGGACGCTGCGCTCAAGGGCATCGTGCAAAAAGACGGTACTCCGGCCCTCATTTCTTTCCTGCGCGACTCTTGTCCTGTGCCGGCTCCTCCGCCCGAAAGGCTGTGGAAACATGTCGTAACTGCGGCCGAACGCGAAGCGATGATCACCGACCCTCACACGGAGATATTTAGCGTCCTTTGTTACAACATCCTCTGCGAAAAGTACGCCACAGAGCGCCTTTACGGTTATACGCCATCTTGGGCACTGTCGTGGGATTACCGGAAGGAGTTGATCCTGACAGAGGTGATGAATTACGATGCCGACTTTTTGTGTTTACAGGAAGTGGACACCACTCAATATGAAGAGTACTTTATCAAGCACCTCCAGGGACAGGACTACGAGGGCGTATACTACCCCAAGTCACGGTACAAGACGATGAGCGACGCAGATCGGCGGCAAGTCGACGGTTGTGCGATTTTCTACAAGGCTCAAAAGTTCGTTACCGGTTTTTGCCCGTCCGAAGCACATGCTAATCACTCTCCAGATACCAATTGGTAGAAAAGCAACTGATCGAGTTCAGCACCGTCGCGATGCAGCGCCCTGACTTCAAAAAGACCGATGACATGTTTAACCGGGTTCTCGGCAAGGACCACATTGCTGTCGTGTGTTGCTTCGAGCAGAAGGAGACGGGGACTCGGGTCATCGTCGCGAACGCTCACATACACTGGGATCCAAACTTCCGGGACGTCAAGCTCGTTCAGGTCGCGCTTTTGGTGGACGAGATAGAGAAGATTGCGGCATACTTTTGCAGGCTGCCCCCTCGACCGCCAAACAATCCCGAGGACGAGTCTGCGCCACAGCGAACAGTGCCCGTGTACGGCGACGGGACGAAGATACCCCTGGTCATTTGTGGCGATTTCAACTCTATCCTCGACAGCGGCGTGTGCGAGTTCCTCTCTAACGGGTCTGTGCCTCCAGATCATCCTGATTTCATGTCGCACCTTTACGGGAGGTACACCACTGAAGGGTTACGACACAAGCTTGGTCTCAAGAGTGCCTACGCCGCTGCGGGCGATTCCCCATTGACGAACTTCACGCCGAGGTTCCAAGGCGTGATTGATTACATCTGGTACGGCACAGGCAACCTATCTGTGAACGCTGTTTTAGGCGGGGTCGATAAGGGCTACCTCGACAAAGTCGTTGGGTTTCCAAACGTTCACTTTCCTTCCGAGTCAGTATCTAAGTCTGATCCGTTCATGTCCGATTTCGCACCTCTTTTCTTACTGAGCTTCCTCTTTTAGCCATGTCTGCCTTGTGAGTGAGTTCCGGGTAAAACCGCCCCGAGATAGTGCGCCGCGACCGTCGCCCCTCTTCCTATCACCAAACGGTTCGCACTAATGACCTTGGTTGGTCCAAAGGGTATCGTGGCGTCACTTGCTCTTTGTTTTTTCTTCTCGGCATATATTCATCCCCACGTCGTCTTTTTTGTGTGCATTTATCCTCGCCTTTTTTTTTCCGCTTGTAATATACATATTTCTTTCAGCTGGTACAATGTTGGCCTGTGTGCATTGGATTTTGGGGAAGAAGGATGAATATGTTTTACATGCGTAATACGTGTGTGTTGTTTTTGAAAATCGAAATCCTTGTTGATAATTTCCAGATCATGGAGGTGATTTCATTCAGTGTCGATGTTTTCTTTTTTCTTTTGTTCACGTTCCCAGGTGCTGTTTTTGGTTACCAGCGTCTCTGGGAAGACGCATGCAATGTGCTTGCCAGTTATTTCTCAAACCCCCCCCCTTCCCTTCTCCCGTCCTTGTACTTCTCGTGCTGTCTTCGCATCATGTACATAAACCTTCCGTGTACTCTGTGTAGCAACGCGCGTGTAACCGATCGTTGTGGATCCCCCCTCGCATGTGGCATCCCTAGGGGACTCGGAGGTAAACAAGTCCGAATCCGGGCGCATGGCATCGCGCGCGCGCAGTATGCGCCCCATAATCCAGGGGATTCGACGGGTACGTTCGCAAACTGAAAGGACTGCCGGCCCATCTGCCACTGCTGATTGGCGGGCCGGGGGTCTCTGAGCAACCCCGGGCCCCGACTCGGTCAACCAGGGTACGTTCAAGCTCATATTTTTTTTTTTAGGTTTATGATTTGGATTGCTCGAGTACGCACGATCGATCGATCGACGACTCGGAGGACGCTGAGGTGCCCCGAGTCGTGGTGCCACGCCATCACCACACGATCACCGCGTGACAATCAATCGTGTGGCATTCGGCCCCCGGCGACTCGGGTCGAACTCACTCAACAAGCCCCATACACGCACATACAATACGGAGTAACATGAGGCGTGTGTGTCCATCTTGGGTATTTCTGGGCGCAAGCTGAAAGGGGTCGAAACGTCGTCTGAAGAGTACCGTGGAGAGAACGGGACGAGCGCGTGTGTGAGGATGCGGACAGGTTCCGGCCTTCTGAACTGTGTGATAGGGTCAGACGGAACAACAAACTAGGCACGTGGTTGGCTGGTACGGAAATACTCTGACGGCCCGGGCGAACTTTGGGGCCGGAGAGGAACCCAACCGCCGAGAGACATTCAGGAGAAGATGATATTGGACAATGTATTGAACATGAGCGACTGCGCTCGGACAGGAACAGGGAAATAGCT
>JBBPTT010000521.1:0-21841 GCA_038094175.1 Boletellus aff. lepidospora
ATTATAATCAATCATGTGGATGTTAGAAACATTTCTTCCCACAGTTCAGATAGCAGAAATGATGACAAAGATGATTTATGGCCTAAAAAGACAAACATCATATTTGTAGACAGAAAGGGTTGTAGTAGAGGCAAAATGTGTGAATAAGTGGCTGTGAGAGCTCTTATATAATGTTTACATGTGTATCTTACATTGTATACCAAAGTCCAAGTAACTTTCCCTTTGGTCTGGTGAGATTCCACCTTTATCATCAAAAGTGAAAAACTGTTACAATGAGGTGATCATATTAAAATAGCCATATGTCAGGAACTACAGGTCCAAATTACATAATAATTGGATGTGCACCTTGCCAAGAGTTCCACCTTCATTTTACCTCACTACCATTAAACATGATTCCCACACCTTCAGACACTACAAAGCAGATACTTCAAAACAATCAAACATTGTAACAGTTTTTGGAGTCACTGTATAACCTTGCTTTCCACTCTAAAGAGCTCAGGCTCCAATGTAGCTCTATTGACTGAAGGTCTTTCACAATCCCCCTCCAAACCATTTTTCTGTCATTCCCCTTGGCATCTCTCCACATTGGCCATTGTTTCTGGGGTACATCAAGCACATCAGGAGGTAACTGGATGTCAGGTGAAGCTCACTCCTCCTCAGTCTGATTCAAAGAGCCTAGGTCTGGATTTGTAGGCTGGGTACCATCTTGGTCTTTGTACTCTAAGCCTGTCCCATAATGAGTTGATTCTTGATACTCAATCTTGGCATAAGGCACCTCAGAGTCAGACATAACAGGATGATTTCAGGAGCAGAGGAGAAGGTTGTATTCTGATTGAGCATCTCTGGCATGATTGCTGAGTCTCTTACTAAATTCCTCTTGTTCATATAAGCTTTGATTGAATTTGGTTACATGGGGCAGCCTTGCTTGCATTACAGCCAACTGATACCCCTTCAGAACTTGCTCATAGTTGAATCATCAACTAAATGGCATATGGTATGTAGAGAATACAGTTAGAGGAAACTTTGTGCTCCAATTCCTCTCACTATGTCCAAGCAAAATGTTAAGTAGTTTGGACATTGGAAGCCCCAGAAGGGGTATCTGTTATGAGGGAGTTGACCTCAATGCAGACTATTAAAATGCAAGTTTATCATGTGACAGGGCTATTGCCAATAATCCCTAAGCCATTCTTAGATTGAACTCAGCTTTGGTACACCCCAGGGTGATGCCTAAGTATGTTGTCAGCCATTAGCTGAGCTTGGCATCCATGCTATTACAATAGAATATGATGGTAAGCTCAGATTTACTATGGTTTCAATCAATGAGGTGCATGTCTACCTCATCCATTCGTGAGATTCACTGCATTGAAATTATGTTTGACAAGCTTCAAGAGATGACAAGGGCCTTATGTAAATCACTTATAATTAGCTGAGCTCTATGTCTATTCTTGGAGTTGTAATAAGCCTGACAATGATGGAAATCATAGCCAGATGGTCATTTATGTAATGGTGCATGAAGCTGATTGATGGGCACAACTTCATGAGGATGGGAATTGGACCACTTACTGAGGAGAATAGTCTGTCCACCCACCAGCATGCCAAAGAGCCAGTTCAGAAAGAAGGTCAAACAAAATCTGGTCACCCATTCAACCTGGGTGACAAGGAAAACAGCTAGGAGGAACTCTATATCTTTTAAAGTTAGATGATGCTCACTCATCAGGTAGCCAGATACCAACTCCTCGGAGCCCTCCCTTGAAACAAGGTTTATCAAAAACACCCTCTCCTTTCAATGTTTTGCTACAGCAAGACTTGCTTGACTCAGAGGAGGAATGGGTAGATGTAGAAGGTACAACCACACTGAAATTACCCAACTGTTCAAATATGTGGTTTGTATAGCAGATGCACTGTTTGAACTGTCTATTCCAATGGATTGATGTAAACATCCAATGATTATGTTTGGGAATTGATGCCATACAAAGATAAATTTCTTGAAGCTATCTTGAAAATGGAGGCACCCCCAAATCCTAGGGAATGTATTCTGTGTGGAGGTAATGGAGCATATTGTTGCACTGATTGTCTTGAGTGTCCAGTTTTTTGCTCAAAATATGCTTGTGTACAGCATCTTTGCCTTCCATGTCATTGGATGGAGCAGTAGAATGGAACTTTCTTTGAAGAATCATCCTTAATTTTGGTAAGACCCTTGTTTTATTGCTTCATTTTTATACTTCTAAATGATGTTCATCAAAAGGCCTCATTTGAGCTACATCTTGGTCATCATGGTGATCCCTGCCCTATCATGATGTCTGGCAAGGGGATCAAAAGTCTGGATATGTTCAGTAAGGTTTACCATTTTGATGCCCTAGCTGAGATTGATATTTTTCATCAGCTTCAAACCCTGGGAAATTGAGACTATATTACAGTGGTAGATATCAGTGGCATACATTTCGTTAGGGTCATCTATTGCAGTTGCTCTTCAGAGCCAGCCTATCTTCAGCTACTAAAGGCCAGGCTATTTCCTGCCACCATTACTGATCCTCAGACAGCATTTACTTTCAATGTCTTGGATGACTTTGTCTGAGACAATTTGGAGTGTGGTACCTTAGGATCAAACTACAGTGACTCCAAAAACCCTTTCCATGTTGACCATAATGACAGTGCATGAAGTGTACACTGAGCAACAAAACTGTTGCAATGATTGGTAGTTTTGTAATGTTTGTGATGCAGAATGTCATAGTGTGTGAATTTCGCTTAGTGGTTGGGAGATGAAATAATGTAGACCCTCTTGGCTATCTATCACACCTTTGATCATGTGATATGGCCCAGGGATGCCGGAGATATGACCATTTTAATTCACTCATGTCATTGCAATGGTTTTGTTGCTGGTTTTATGGAGACCCAAATTAATGTCTTACAGGTTGTTTTTATATGAGTAATGAGTTATGTGATATATATAAAGTTCAAAATAGTCCAAACAAACAAAAACACCACTATTTCACCACTACCACCATCATAAAATCTCTCTCTGTTGACCAAATTAACCAAATTATCTTTTTTTTGGATTTGGGTCAATCCATTTTCCAAATATCTCTTGCTACTGGTGGCAACCACTCCACTATCAGCAGAATATGCTCTGAACTTTGTCCTGACCTTCCAAAATCATCTGGTGGTTGTCTCTCAGTCATTTTTCTCATTGACATGTGCCATGTCATTCAACTTGTTGGGACTGGAAAGGCTGAAAATGCTGTCCAGGTTACCAAGACACTTCAGGATGTCAAGAACCAGTCTATCCTATCCCAGACTATTCATCATCATCTTAGAAAAGCAGGAATGAAGGCTGTACTAAAGAAGAAATGTCCTCTACTCAAAGCATGTCATAGGAAGGAGAGGATGGACTTTGCTTTGAGCCACCAGCATTGACTATGGAGGACTAGAAGCAAGTCATATGGTCAGATGAGACCAAAATTAATCCTCTAGGCTCAGATGGAAGGAGATGGGCTTGGAAAAGGGCAGGAGAAGGTCTCAGTGATAGGTTTGTACAAGGAATAGTCAAGTTTTTCTTTAGTACAGCCTTCATTCCTGCTTTTCTAAGATGATGATGAATAGTCTGGGATAGGATAGACTGGTTCTTGACATCCTGAAGTGTCTTGGTAACCTGGACAGCATTTTCAGCCTTTCCAGTCCCAATGAGTTGAATGGTGAAACACTTCTAAAACCCACTAAAAGTAGGGGTGAAGTAAGTGGATGAGCATAGAGAGGAGAGTGGGTAAGAGGAGGAAATCTCCAAGAGAACTTGACTGGGGATTCCAGCCAAGCCCCTTGGGTTTATATAGGACTACATATGTTTGTACATATGGTGGCTGGATCTACTGATATACAACTAATATGGGAGAACAATAGGGTGGAGCCATGAGGCTGTGCTAGGCAGTGCAGAACATGCATGGATCAACATGAGGATGACAATGAGGAGCCTGAATGGGGTGACATAATAGAATAGAAGCAAGCATAGCCATGCACAGCACAGAGATTAAAAGAAGGCTGCACATGCATAGGATGAGTTATGGAAGTTAAGATAAAGGGTAAATGTGTCCTGAGTGTCTGATAAAAGATGAGATGAGATAAGATCATGTCATGTGACCTGATAAGATAAGATGAAAAATGGATGTAGCATGAGTTGGAAAAGTTGTGCTGTAACAAATGGCATGGCACATGTCAATGAGAGAAATGACTGAGAGACAACCCCCAGGTGATTTTGGAAGGTCAGGACAAAGTTTAGAGCATATTCTGCTGATAGTGGAGTGGTTGACACCAATAGCAAGAGATATTTGGCAAATGGATTGACCCAAATCCAAAAAAAAGATAATTTGGTTAACTTGGTCAACAGAGAGAGATTTTATGATGGTGGTAGTGGTGAAATAGTGGTGTTGTTGTTTGTTTGGACTATTTTGAACTTTATATATATCACATGACTCATTGCTCATATAAAAACAACCTGTAAGACATTAATTTGGGTCTCCATGAAACTGGCAACAAAACTGTTGCAATGACATGAGTGAATTAAAATGGTCATATCTCTGGCATCCCCGAACCAGATCACATGATCAAAGGTGTGATAGATAGCCAAGAGTGTCTACATTATTTCATCTCCCTACCACTAAGCGAAATTCCCACACAATGACATTCTGCATCACAAACATTACAGAACTACCAAACATTGTAACAGTTTTGTTGCTTAGTGTATCTTCCTTACACTTGTTCTGCACAGTAACACACAGTCTTCTGTTGCCCCTCAGTCTTGATCTCTGAGATCCCTTTGTCACTAAGTCCCTCTGGTCTTGAGTATCCCTCAAGACCCTCACTCCCCTTGTTTACCTAGGCAGTTAGGATGCTGAGACCTCTTAGTGAGAGTCTGCCCTTCTGCAGGTAGCTTGAACAACACTAGACATGTGTTCAGTGTAACATGTAGTTTCAATTCACTTTCCTTTTTTGTGTATCTGATTTCCTTTTATTACTTAGTTGTTATGGTTTTTCCACCTTTTCCATTTCTCCTGTAGTTTCCACCTGTGATTGCGTGGAACATGTACTCATTCCATTCTTACATTGTTCCTAATACTTAGTTCTTAGTTCCTCTTCTAGGTTTTTTATTATGGTAGCTCCTATTCCTTTGTCATTACTCACTACCTTCACTACTGAGTAGTTGCTACATCTTCTACCAAGTCCATAGCTTAGTTGCTTACACAACTAGCTACCCATACCCTTAGTTAGTCTAGAGTACTTATACTTTCTTTACTCTTGACTAATGCAATACAATGTAGTCTCTTGTTGCTCCTCCAGTCCCTCAGTTCTCCTCTGAGTCTAAAGCCCTCGATCCCTTCAGATCTGTCTCTCTCTCTTGTTCTCCTAGGCATTCAGGATGCTGTTGTTATGCTGAACATACACCAAGTGTCATATCAGCAACCTGTAGCTAGGCAGACTCTCACAAAGAGGTCACAGGGTCTAGACTACCTAGGAGATCACAGGGTAGGTGGAGGAGCCAGAAGGTTAAGGACTATGAGCGTAGCTCGTGGACTAAGGGATGCAGGACAAGGGGAACTACGAGTGTAGTTCATGGACTAAGGGACAAAGGACAAAGGGAACTGCAAGTGTAACTTGTGGACTGAGACTGAGGGTTGACACAAGGTGTGCATATTACTGTGCAGATCAAGAGTGAGGTACAAAGTGTAGGGACTAAGGTATATATAGTGTGTGCTGAGTAAGCAAAGGAACACTATAGAACATGGAGGAATATCTAGGTAAGCAGTTATCATCAGGAGTGAGTCATAGCGAGTCATATCCCATCAAGGGATCGTGATGGATGTAACCAAGCAACCAGATTGATGAGATCTGGGGATCGAAGGTAAAAGGGGCTAAAGTGGATGAAGATAAGATAAGATAGAGGAAAATAGGGGCTTAGACCCAAGGATATTCCAGAAGACTGGGAAACTGTAACAGCTGTAGACCTCTTCATGAGAGTCCACCCTGATGCAGGTTGCTTGAATGACATGAGAGTGCATTCAGCGTAACTGTTACAGTTTTTCCTTTCCCTCTTCTAGATAAGTCCCCTTCACTCCTGAACTGACCATAGCAACTGTCCATTCGTCCATAGGAACTCCCTCGGTTCGGCCACAGCCTAGTCATCGATGACTATTCCCCCATTGTACACGTCACTCCCCCATCTCTTCACTCCTTCACGTCTTCACATCCTCACATCGTCACGACGTCACACCTTCACCATCTCACAATGATGGTAGTCACGCATAGCCCCGCAGCCACCATCTTTTGATCCTCTGATCCCATCTCTGATGCTGCGCATTGATCCATCAATCACCTTAGTTACTAGTGACTCATTCTGACTCACTGCGGCTGTACGCACAGCACACCTCTGTACTATATAGTCGACCCCAGTTTGTACCTTAGTTCCCCAGCTAGTTCTACGCAATCTACGTGTAGTTGTCTGGCCTCCACGAGACTGCCCATCGCAGTTAGTGAGAACCTTTCGTGTCTTCGCACTACACCTCAGAGTGTGCGCTCGTCTAGTTGCTTTCATTGGTTCTGGACTTAGGGTCGAACCTTTGACCTTGCTGGATAACTCCACGCAAGCGTAACAGTAACATTAGTCCTTTCCATTTAGATTCTGTACACCACTCTGTTTCACCTGTTATCAGTGCACAGCTCCAGTATGAGTTTCATTGTTCTCCATTCTCACATACCTACAGACCTGTATATCCTCTGACATATCTGCAGTCAATGGCGATGTCTTCACTAGTGATTGCTGTACACTCCATAGTATATAAGACTCCATACATACACTATTGTACTTGAGTTTGTTATTGATTTAATCACCCTCCAGTCAGTTCTGACCACCCTCCAATCCATCTCCAACCCTCTGACTTCTGAGGACACAAGTACAAGGAAGTGACACATAAGTCCTGCTCCAAGTCCTCATTCCCTTTGCCCTTCTGTCCCTCCACATGCATTGTCCAGACCTTGTTGGACTTGCCCATGTTACACTTGCATGGAGTTATCCAGCAAGTCAAGAGATTGGGTGATAAGCCCAAGCTCAAACAAAGATACTAGAATAGCACACACTTGGAGGTGTAGTGTGAAGACATGAGAGAATCTCACTAACTGCAACTGGCAGTCTCATGGAGGCCAGAAAACTACATGTAGATTGCATAGAACTAGCTGGGGAGCTATGGTACAAAGTGGGCTCAACTATATAGTACAAGGGTAGGCTGTACACATAGCCGCAATGAGTCAAGATGAGTCATAAGTAACTAAGGTGATTGATATATCAGTGCACAGCATCAATGATGGGATCAGGGGATCAAAAGATGGTGGCTATGAGGCTATGCATGGTTACCATCATAGTGAGATGGTGAAGTTGTGACAATGTGATGGGGTGCTGATGTGAAGGTGTGAAAGGGTGAGAGGAGTGGTGAGTGACATAGGGTTGATCAGAAGAAGGTTGTGGTTTGGCTAATACTGGAAGGGGTTCTAGAGGTCTTGGGTAGTTGTCATTACCGGGTTGAGAATAGGGAAGACTTATCAAGGGAAAATGAGGGAAAAACTGTAACAGCCCAGAGGACTGGATTTAACAATTTCCAGACTTGCTGGGTAACCCCACACAAGTGTAACAAGCACTCTCCAAAAGTGCTCAATATTGGCTTGGTTTTCAAGGAACCAAGCTTCTGTACTTTCCAGCTCAGTCTCCAGACCTTATCTCCATTGAACAGATCTGGAAAATACTGAAAAAAAGCTCAACAGCTATCCAAGATCATCTAGAGGGGAATTGGAACTTTGAAGGAGGATATAGTGGAGTGGAGTAAGATTGATATTGGAGAGTGTCAAAGATTGATAGAAAGGGTGCCTAGAAGGATCAATGCAGTGATACAGGGCAAAGGAGGCATACTAAGTGCTAAAAGCACAGATTTGAAATGATACTCAAATAAGTGTCCCAATGACATGTCATTTTAAAATTGATATATCTCAGTCCCATGCAAAACACTGCTGAATTGCCCTTTCTGAACATTCAAGTGTCCAAGCTGTCCAACTCATGTAACATAAGCTTCACCTGACTTTAACAAAGTTTGGGTGGAGACTGAATTACATCAAAGCTGCCAAGTGTGGCTCACATCTCCCACCCTTTTCCTGCACTTCTTGCTGAAGCCACACAATGGCAGAGAGATGGATTTGGCAATGCTCACAACCATCATTGCTGCCAACCCTTCTTTGCAAGTAATCCCATTTGAAATCCCTCTCTTCTTTCTTGTGGGCATTTCTGCCATCACAATAAAGGAGAAAAAGAATACTAGCAGGTCAGGGATGTCCCTGTCATGCCACCAGACCCAGTGAATGAGTCATGGTGGAGTGTTGCGAGACACTGCCACACAAGGGTGGGATTGTGTTCAGTCTCTGCCCAAACTTTGTTGAGGTCAGGTGAGGCATACAATGACTCACAAAATTGTCCCAATGTTTTACATTTTTTGATTGTTTGTTGAATAACTCTGGAAGAAAAACAAGTATAAACAAAATGTCAGTAAATGAGAGGAAGCATCCGCCCTTGGCTAGATATAGGTAAAGGAATTATGTAATTTGGATCAGTAACCATGGAGATATACATTATTCAAAACTGACACTCATTGGGACAATTATGTGAGTGTGTTTCTGAATACAGTTTTAATACTTTGTGTGACCACCTTTAGCCTTGATCACTGCTTCAAACCTCCTAGGCATGCTTTTAATCAACTCCTGACACACTTCTGGCTCTATCTTTCCCCACACTTTTGCAACTCTGTCCCATATCTTCCAAATTCACTTGACTTGCCTTGGATATTTGCAAAGTTGTTTTTTGAGGTGATTCTAGAGGTGTTAAATCAAATTGAGGTCTGGAGACTGTGGAGGCCAGTCTAGAAAAGTGATATTATTATCCTTCCTCCACTCCTTGGCCTTTCTGGAGGTATACTTGAGGTCATTGTCATGTTGAAAGATAAGACCCTCCAAAGGAATTCCACTTTCCTTCATGCTGGACAGCAAGTTGGCCTCCAGAATGTCCAAATACTGCTCAGCATTCATTCTTCCCTCAACCTCTACAAGTCTCCCCACACCCTCCTAACCCATATAGCCCCATACCATAATGTTTCCTCCACCAAACTTCATTGTATCTTGGACTTCTCTTTCAATAAACACCTCTCCAGCCTTTTTCCACTCCCATTGTCTTTCATCTGAGACAATCTTGTTGATTTTAGTCTTATCTGACCATATTCCCCTCTTCCAGTCTTCTCCAGTCCACTTCTTGTACCTCAAAGCAAAATCCAAGTGCTTTATTCTATGCACTACACTTAGCAATGGCTTTTTCTTCTTCACTACAGCTTTAAATGAATTCCTTCCAAAGAGTCTCCTCACTGTTTCTGAGGAGACTGGACTAGAGATGATGCTGTTGATGTGTTTGATGGTCTGAACAGCATTAAAGACCTCTCCAGTGGTGATTTGATTGATAATGGTTTATCTAGAGCAAGTAGAAAGCTTTGAAGAACAACCAGCAGAGAAAGTAAATCAGTCTGGAAGGACATCCTGAAGTATCCTGGATATGGTAGACTTGCCAACACTAGCTCTGGAGGCAATCTGGAAAATTGAATAGTCATTGAAAGCTAGAGAAAGGATATTTTCTTCTGAGAAGAGGAAATAGGATGCATGATGGGATTAAAGAGTCTCAAGAATGTTTATCCAGCTTAAATAGCTTTATTATAGATTAATGTAACCATGGTAACAATATATTAATTGTTGGTTGCTATAGACACAGTGGAGCATCAGATTCTGATATGTTCAAATGACACTCACATAATTGTCCCAATGAGTGTCAGTTTTGAATAATGTATATCTTCATGGTTACTGATCCAAATTACATAATGTTTTTACCCACATCTAGCCAAGGGTATATGCTTCCTTTCATTCACTGACACTTTGTTTGTACTTGTTTTCCTTCCAGAGTTATTCAACAAACAATCAAAAAATGTAAAACATTGGGACAATTTTGTGAGTCACTGTATTGTCAACATCCCACAAATATCATATTTTCAGCATTCTCAAAAGGAGTCATCATAACTTTTGATAATCGAAATACCTTAGCAATCATATTATTGGTGACTCAAAATATGTGAAACCCCAATGTGTTACCTTTGCCTTTGACATTGCTCCTTTTGAGCCCACCACTGCTACACCCAGACTCCAGGGTCAAGGAGACTACACGTGTCCTGGATTCCCCAACCTCAGAGGCCTGCCTCACCTCTACCTCATTGGAACTTATTCCACCAGTTCCAAGGGTGGCTGGAGCTCTTGACAAAGCACAAGTCCAGGCCATTGTTGCCACTGCTATTGCCACTGCCCTTGCTGACTATAAACAAGCCCAGGAGGCTCCAAAGCTTGAGGTCCCAGAGTTGGCCAATCCTGTTCCAGTCACCACCAGAGATCCAGACCTTGGTAAATCTTTTGTCCAGAAGCTGCTGGACTTTGACAGTACCAAGTCCAAGTTCCATGCATGGTGGCATGCCCTTTGCTTATACCTTGGGGGTTTCAGCAAAAACCCCACTGACTGGTAGGAAATCATGATTACCCTTCATTCATGAAGGAAGGTACTGCTGGCCAGTATGCAACCACCTTCCTGGAGCGAAACTCAGCGGCCATCAACCACACCACCTTTGAAGCCCTCAAAGAGGATATCACCTCACATTTTGCCCCTATGTCTCTTGAGTGAACAGCCCAACAGGAGCTGATGAACATTTGAATGAAACCAAGAGAGACAGTGGAAGAGTTTGTCCTGAGGTTCCAACAACTTCAGCTTGAAGGAAGAATGATCAGTAAGGAACATGGAGTTTTCCTTTGCAATCTGCTATAACAAGCCACTCCAAACTGAATAAACCTCACAGGTACATATGCTAAGCAATCATGATGCAGATCAATGGACACTAGCGCTGATCCAAGGAGAATGACACATCATTGAGATTGATGAATGAATGTGGGGCTCTCACAATATCATGTATCAATCACCCACCACTAGTCCCAGATACTGGGGCAACAATCCTAACCCTCAAATGGCCCACTTCCAACCACCACCTGTACCACCACCAGGGTCCCCATTGATATCACAGCCATCTATCCCACAGAAACCAAACCTATACACACCTGAGACATTTGGGGGACAGGGAGTCCCAATGGACCTATCAAAGGCCCAGGTCAAGGGAAAGTGCAGACACTGCAGGAAGCCATGGCCATGTGCTGAACACATGTGGCCAAGACGTCTTGTTTGTCAGATGGTGTTCCATAACCACACAATTGAATACTCAGACAATGATGACCTTGCTGCTAAAATTGGCAAGATCAAGAAGGGTTTTCCCAATGGGGGGCAGATCTGAGATCAACTGGCTCTCCTGTAAACACAACTTCAGCACATAGCAATTTGAACAATAAATATGCTGTTCTTTCAGTTGATGAAGTTGAGATCTCCAAAGAAAAATCTAAAGGTCATGAGTCCACAGTCAAGGAACCCACAAGGGGAATGGACCAGAATAAGGGACTGGACATGACAGACCCTGATGGAGCTGGGACTTGGCTGTCAATGGTCAGACCAACCCAAATCCTCCAATGCCTAGGGGGAGAAACCCCAACAGCACCAGTGAAATCTATCCCAGATGGGAAGTCCAAGTATTCAGGTTGGAGGAACACAGTGGATTCCTGGACATGCCAATGGATCAAACAGGTAGTGGACTGTGGAGACAACAACCAATCCCTGAAACATCTCTGGTCCTTTGTACATGAGTCTCGAGCATCTGAGATAAGCCTGCAGTTAGTCAATCAAATCCAAAAACTTGACATACTAGAAGCCCAATTCAAAATTTAGAATAAACCTCAGTTTGTCAAAAGGAAACATGCTGATAATACCTTTGAAGTCAGCATAGAAATCCAAACCCAAGCCAGTACCCAGGAAAAACTAGTAGCTCTTTTAGACTCAGGATGCACTGGCACTGTGATTGACAGGGGGACAGTAGAGCAGTGGAGTCTTGTGACACACCCCCTACCCTGCTCCATACCAGTATACAATGCTGATGGGTCTATAAATCAGGCTGGATCTATAAAAGACTTTGTCATGGTCACCATGAATGTCAGGAATCATACTGAGCATATAGCAATGGCAGTAATGCAACTGAGCACTCACCCCATATTCCTGGGTCATGACTGGCTGCAAAAGCACAACCTGACAATTAACTGGAAAACCAAAACACTTAGGTTCAGTTGCAATAGTCATGCCCAGCACCTGGTAGACAATGATGAGGATGGCAAGGAAAAGGAAAAGTTCTTCCAGATGGATTGGGACTACATCCAGGGTGTGGCCACAGAGCTCACCATTGAAGCAGGGTAGCAAAAAAATATGCTCAGTTTCAAAGACATGATACCTTGAGAATATCATGAATATAAAGATGTCTTCGCCAAAGAGTCATTTGATGAATTACCACCTCAACAGCCTTGGGACCATGCTATCACACTGCTCCCAGGGGATCACAAGATCGACTGTAAAACCTACAACCTAACCCTGATGGAACAAGAGGAGCTGGAGAAATTCCTAGAGGAAAACTTATGATCAGGGCATATTTGACCATCAAAGTCCCCATTCACCTCTGCATTCTTCTTTGTGAGGAAAAAGGATGGACAGCTGCACCCTGTACAGGACTACTGAAAGTTAAATTACATCACAATAAAGAATCAGTACCCCCTACCACTGATCAATGAGTTCATCGATAAGTTAAAAGGGTCCAAGTACTATACCAAACTTGATGTATGCTGGGGCTACAACAACATTCAGATGAAAAATGGTGATGAATGTAAAGCAGCATTCCACACCAATTGGAGGCTATTCAAACCCCTTGTAGTGTTTTTCAGCCTGACCAACTCCCCCACCACCTTTCAAACCATGATGAATCACCTCTTCTGGGACCTCACCAACCAGGGAAAAGTAATCATCTATATGGATGATATCATGATTTTCACAGAGACAATGGAGAAGCACCAACAAATCATGTGCAAAGTGCTTCAGATCCTATAGGATAACCAGTTGTTCCTGAAACATACCAAGTGCAAGTTTGCTGCAACCTCAGTTGAATACCTGGGGGTCATTGTGTCACATAACAAAGTGCAGATGGACCCAGAGAAGGTTAGAGGAGTCACTGATTGGCCACTGCCACACAACAAGAAGAAATTGAGGGGTTTCTTGGGATTCTTCAATTTCTATTGCTGCTTTATCAGAGACTTCACCTAGGTAGCATGCCCCTTGAACACTCTTACCTCAGTGAAGAAGGACTTTGAGTGGATGGCCAAATGCCAAGCAGCATTCTAAAGACTAAAGGTGGCCATCACTACTGCCCCTGCCTTGTGTATGTCAACTACCACTGGCAAGTTCCAGGTTGAAACAGATGGGTCAGGCATAGGTCTTGGTGCAGTCCTCACTCAACAGCAGGAGGGCCAGTGGCACTCTATTGCATTCATTTCCAAGTCCCTGAGTGAGGCAGAATGAAATTATCATGCCACTGATCTTGAACTTGCAGCCATTGTCTTTGCCCTGAAAGAATAGTGTCATTACCTGCTGGATGTAGCAGAGGCTTTCAATATTCTCACTGACCATCAAAACCTCACCTTCCTCACTCACCCCCAGGACCTCTCCCATTGCCAGGCCAAGTGGAGTCAGCTGTTGCAGGAGTACCACTACTCCATCTCACACCACCTTGGTCAAATGAACCCTGCAGATGGCCTGTCCTGGAGACCAGTGTTACAGTTTTTCCTTTTCTATCCCTGATAAGTCCCTCCCTCTGCCTAACTCTCTGAACCATGACTACCAAGATGACAGAGACTTCTCACATCAACCCATCCTCACTAATCAAGTGACTTATCCAATTGAGGTTCCCCAATGGAACCCTAAACTACCTGCACACCTTCACCTTATCACCTCTTCACATTATCACCTTGATGGTAACCCCACATAGCCTTTCAGCCACCATCTTTTGATCTCTTGATCCCATCTTCTTGCTGCGCCTTGATGCATCAATCACCCTGGTTACCCATGACTCATTCTGACTCATTGTGGCTATGTGCACAGCCTATCCCTGTACCATATAGTTCAACCCATCATGTACTTTAGCTCTCCAGCTAGTTCTATACAATCTACATGTAGTTTTCTGGCCTCTGCAAGACTGCCAGTCACAGTTAGTGAGAACCTCTCATGTCTTTGCACCACACCTCAGAGTGTGTGCTTGACTAGTGTCTTTGTTTGAGTATGGACTTATCATCTGAACTCTTGACTTGCTGGATGACTCCATGCAAGCATAACAACCAGACTTTGAGGAGAGGGTGAAATCAGACAACACCCAACAGATGGTACTCACACCTTCCTTTTTCAACCCAATTGACACAAGGACAATAAACACAACAATAGAACTGGGGGAGCTGATAAAGAAAAATCAGTACTGGACTGAGAAGTTTGTCCAAGAAGGGTTAGAAAGAAAGGATTCACCATGGCATGAACAAGAGGGACAGATATTGTGGAAGACCCTGGTTTATGTCCCAGGAAATCCACAATTGTGAGAATGAATCCTAAGGGAGAATCATGACCATCTGTTAGCAGGACACCCAGGAGTTAGACAAACCCATGATTTAATAAAGACCAGATATTACTGGCCAACACTTCAAAAAGACACTTAAAAATATGTCACAGGATGTGATAAGTGCCAGAGGGCCAAGACAGACCAACAAGGAAAGAAAACCCCACTACATCCAAACAAAATACCCAACATGCCCTGGGAGGTCATTTTGGTGGACCTCATCGGACCTTTACCAGAATCAAAGGGAAAGAATGGAATCTTGGTTATTGTTGACAGGTTCTTTAAAATGATCTGATTACTCCCTGTGTCTACTGAGATATCATCACAAGGGGTTGCCAAAGTCTTTCAAGATGAGATATTTAAGCTCCATGGACTACCAAAGAAAGTTATCTCAGACCAGGAGCCACAGTTCATATTGTCCTTCATGAAAGAACTGTATGAGCAGCTCAAAATTGAAGGAAACCCATCAACCACTTGTTAGATTCATTGATTGTTCCATTTAGCTATCATTTGCATTGCCACACTTGTGGCACATGGTTGTTGTTTATTTTTGTTTACTGTACCTCACAGTCACATCCTTGGAGTTCGCTTTCTGCACCCTCAGTTGCTTACAGCAAACTCCAGCTGCATTCCAGCTGTTTAACAGGTTATGAGCCCTGTGCTGTAATGTGCTACAATCACTTTTGCACCCCACCAAAAATTTTCACTCAACTCATCTCCACCCGAAATGTTGTCAGAAAACCACTACCACCACATACAGCCTTTAACAGGCACCAACTACATGACATGGAGTGAGGAGATGAAGGCCATTCTGCACTCCAAGGGACTCTGGCAACTCGTTAATGGGAAGGAGAAGTGACTGGCCTCCAATGCAGTGTACCAGGAGAGCTGGGACATAAAGCAGGACAAGGCAGCTGGGGAACTCATGCTGAGTATTGCCCCAGATCAGCAAGTCCACATCTGAGCTCACCAGGATGACCTGACTGCAGCATGGACAGCCCTCTATTATGCCAAATGCACTCTCATGTCGTTCAAGCAACCTGTAGTTGGGTGGACTCTCATGAAGAGGTCACAGTGTCCTAACTACCTAGGAGAACAAGGAGAGATGAGATCCAAAAGGATCAGAGGCTTTAGACTCAGGAAAGGCTGAGGGACTCAGAGGAGCGACAAGAGAGTGCATAGTATTGTGCAGAACAAGTGTAAAGAAAGTACATGTGTGGTAATGGTATATATAGGTGAAGGTGAGTCATCATCGAAGCCTATAGAACATAGTAGAAGGATGAAGTAAGCTACTACCATCAAGGCACAGCAGGGACCAGGTACAGATGGTAACTAAAGGGAAAGATCTGATAGGATTGAAATAGAAGAGGAAGACAGACTGAAGACAAAGAGGTAATGAGTGAAGCGAGGAGAGAATAGCCCGTATGGGCTGGCATAATGAAGTGACTCGATACAAAGAAGGAATAGAGTGGAAGCTAGGGAAAAGATTGTAACATTACCCCTGCCATACAATTGAACTCCAGGTTCAATCTGAAGAAGACACTCCTCCTCCAAAAATAGAGGTAGCCTATGTAAGAGTGAGATGTTTGAACAGACAGTCATCGAGAATGTGACCAGATCTACTGCAACCCAAGCAAATATGTGTGGGGCAGACTCTATCTGCGTGTCCCCAGTGTCGACATATGCCACATTGAGTGGAAAGGCACTCTCTTGCATGATGCCCCAGAGCAAATTGGTGGCAATGGGAGCAGGAGTATTGAGGGCAGTCCTGTATGTAATGTCCCAGCTCACAACAATTGTGACATCAGGAGGTAGGAGTGGCTGGAGTGGGGCGAAAGGGACAAGGGAGGACTCCAGTGGGCAAGGACAGAACAGTAGTGCCGTTGGGGAGAGTGATGAGATAGGTGGCAGGCGGCATGTGGACGATCTCATCTACTTCCTCGGAGGAAGAGGAGGGGGTCAATGGAATGGGTTGTGATTCGATGAGAGTGGTTTCTCCAGTGGACAGAGAGAGGGGTGGAGAGGCTGAGGTAGCGATGCAAACAGGCAAGATTGGGGAGGAGAGGTCTTCAGGAGAGGGTTGTTGGGAGTGGAGTACAAGGCAGTGGGTAGATATGACCTGAGAGACATACTCATCTCTATCAAAAACAGGTAGACTGGCAAAGATAGTACTAAACAGAGGATAAACGAGGTCAATAGGTAATTGGGAAATGAAGACATGAAAACTGTGTAAGTGTAGAATGGACAAAACATGTTCAGGAATGCAATTGATGGCTAGTCAAAGGGGGAGGCCATAGCTGGTGGGATGATCGATGGGGGCAGCATGGAAATGAAGTGTTTGAGCATGGGTGCAGTCATGGAATAGGCATATGAGTTCCTGAGATATCTCATCCTCAATGTATAGAGGAAGGGCTTCGAGGGCAAGGATGAGGGATGGTTCAGAAAGGATAGCAGAGTAAAGAGCATGGGTGGAGAGACATGGGAGATGGGTGGCCTGGATGGGGATGTTTTGGAGGGTGGCCTGATGAATGGAAGTGGAGGAGATGGAAGCAGAGGAGGATGAATGAGGAGTGGTGGGGATGGACATGGTGGGAGAAACTAGGTATAGATCCAGTATGCAGAGAAGAAAGTGACAAGGAGGGTGACAAAGAGGATGGTCGAGAGGAGGGGAATAAAAGGGCAAAGGAGTAGGTACATTGAACACTATCATAAGTGATGGTCTTTTTTACATTTGGATAGAATAAGGGGGGCATGACAGAGATTACTTTCTGGTTCCCATGTATTTTTGGATGAGCCATAACCTTTCCATGCAATCAAGTATTTGTAATGGCCAGGGGAACCCCAATGTGTAAGAAGTGCCTTGACTTCATATTCTTCTTCATTGGCTATCAGTGTGGGCAGTGGTCTGGAGAATGATGGGCCATGTGCATCAGTCTGTTTAAAGGAAGATAGAAGAGAAGTGTGGAAGACATCATGGATCTTCCATGTGGGAGGGAGGCAGAGTTGGTAGGTGAGTGGTGATAGGACCTGAGAAATCTCAAAGGGTCCATGTTGTTTAGGTGCAAGTTTCCTAGATGGATATGGGATACAGAGGTTAGTGGCTTCAAGCCAGACCTTATCTCCCACCTTCCAAGGGGAGAAAGAATGAGTGGAGTGTTGGATCATAGCAAGGCAAGTGGAGTTGTGGGCAGCGAGAGCCTCTTCTCTGGCCCTAGCTAGGGAAGAGAGGTGATCAGTGAGAGCAGGGAGGAAGGTTTTACCCAGGGTAGGGTAGGCACAAGGTTCATAGCCAAGGAGAAGCAAGAATGGTGATCTCTGAGTAGAGCTGTGTGGGATGGAGTTGTGGTGGAATTCTGCAGTTGTTAGGTAATTAGTCCATTCTAAAGGATTGTTAGTGCAGAAAATACAGAGGTATGTTTCAAGTTCCTGATTAGTTCTTTTGGTCTGGCCGTTGGTCTGAGGATGGTATGTGGTAGAGAGTCAGAGGTTGTATTGAAGGAGTCTGGCTAATTCTTGAGTGAATGCTGAAGCAAACTGAGGGCCTCTGTCAGAGATGATCAAGTCATGTAAACCAAACCATTTGAACACATTGTCGAAAAACAATTTAGCGATGCCTGCTGCATCAATGGTTTTGAGACAAGGAAGTAGAATTACCCCCTTTGTAAGGCCATGGTCGACCACAACCATGATGGAGTCAAACCCAGATGACAGAGGAAGATCTGTGATGAGGTCGACAGAGATCTGTTTGAAAGGGAGGGTCGAAGTCAAAGGAATGGGGTTAAGTGGTGGGATGGTGGGATTGGTGTTGACCTTGGATTGTTGGCAGAGGGCACAGCCAGCAATGAAGTTCTTGATGAAGGTGGCAAGACCCATCCACCAATAGTCACATTCCACTAAGACTTTGGTGCAAAACTGTCCAGCATGGCCAGAAGTGGGGGAGGAGTGGAGGGAATGGAGGAGATCAGAGTGAGCATCAGGGGGAATGTAAAGGCAGTCTCGAAAGTAGAGTTTTCCATCATGTAAGGACCAGTCAGAGAGGGAGGAGTGAGAGAACAGAGGAGAACCATCCTTGAGAGCATTGACTGCTCGAAGGACAAGGGGATCCAATGGAGAGGAAGTTGAGATTTTATCAGCTAAAGCAAGGTTGAAGGCTGCTATGATGGTAGGTTCTGGGAGGATGGGGGTGATATTGTCAAGGGATGTGTCTATGGAGTCCCATCAGGAAAGAACATCAGCTGGTCCCATTTGCATACCCAGAGTAACTTTCCAAGTGATGTCAAAGTCCTGAAGGAAGAGGGACCAGCAAGCTTGTCGATGAGAGAGTTTTCGAGGGTCTTTGAGGTAGGAGAGGTTTTTGTGATTGGTGAGGATGGTGACAGAATGAGGAATACCAAGGAGGTAGTGTCGCCATTCTTGCAGGACAAGGATGACCACTAGGAGTTCCCTATCATAAATATCATAATTTCATTTGGCAGGACTGAACGTTTTAGAGAAGTAGGCACAGGGGTGGAGATCACTGTTAATGTCCGCTTGGAGGAGGACTGTGCCTGCAGCAAGGAGAGAGGCATTGGTCATTAGAGAGAATGGTCTGGAGGGGTCAGGGAGTGATAAGACAGGAGTGGAGGAGAAAGAGAACTTGAGAGTGGAAAAGGCTTTGTTTTGAAGCAAGGTCCAAAGCCAAGGTTTGTCCTTCTTGGTGAGGAGGACAAGAAAGGCAATGATGTTAGAGAAGTTGGGGATGAATTTCCTATAGAAATTAGTGAACCCAAGGAAGCTGTGAATTCCCTTGACTGAGATGGGAGATTTCCAGTCTGCAATAGCTGTGAGTTTGACCAGATCCATTTCAACCTGACTTTGGCCGATAATCATTTCAAGGTATTCCATTTTAGGGGAGTCGAAGGAACATTTGGAGAGTTTGAGCGAGAGATTGTGATTCCAGAGTCATTGGAAAACTTGGAGAGTACATTGGTGGTGGAGTTTGATGTCATCCTTTGTGTGTATGCCGATATCATCCATGTAAATCTTCAGCCAACCTTCAGTAAGAATGTCAGTGAAGATATGATTCATAAAACTTTGAAAGGTGGGGGGAGCATTGTTAAAACCGAAAAACATGACTGTGGGTTCAAAAAGGCCTAAGGGAGTGATGAAGGTGGCCTTCCATTGATCTTCTTCTTGAAGTTGAATGTTGTTGTATCCCCATCAAATGTCAAGCTTGGTAAAGATTGTGGATTCCTTTATGTTGTCAATGAGATCAGAGATAAGGGGGAGAGGGTAAGCATTTCAAATAGTGGATTCATTTAGATACTGATAGTCTTGACAGGGGTGGAGAGTCCCATCTTTCTTTTGGATGAAGAAGAATGGGGAGGCTTGAGGGGACTTGGAGGGGACAATTCAGCCAGTCTTGAGATTTTCTTCGACAAAAGCTTTGCAGGCTTCTTTCTCTGTGGGATTAAGGGGATATACCTTGGCTATTTTGGGAACAAAGGATGATTTTAGTTCAATGATATGATCATATGGTTGGTGGGGAGGAAGGATGCTGAACATCTTTTCAGAGAAAACATCTGAGTATTCCTTACACCAGTCTGGAATCTCCTGTTCCTTGGGGGCTTCTTGTTGTGTGAGTTGGGTGGAGAGAGTGAGTTTATCGATGGAATGGGGGAGTGGGGAGTGAAGAGTGACTGTCTTGGTGATCCAATCAATGTCTGGATTTCACTTTTTTAACCAAGAGGTTCCTAGGATGACTTTCTTTTCCCTGAGTGAGGTTACCATGAACTTAATGTCTTTGGAGTACAAGGGGAAGAGAGCTTTAGCAGAGATGGTGAACTTAATGATTCCCTTTCGATTGGGAGTTCCATCTACATTGGTGGCTGTGAGAGGTTGAGCCATTCGGTGAATACTGGATCAAAGAGATAGTATGAGGCTGGAGTCAATGAAGTTTCCAGTAGCTCCACTATCAATGAGAGCAATGGTGTTGACAGTTTGGGACTTGGACTGTAGGTGAACTGGGAGCCGAATGGTTCTTTCATTTGGTTTGCCTACTAGTACATGAGGAAAGGACAACATCAAGGCAGCTTCCCTATTTAAAAATCCGGTGTGAAGCTATCTATCTGCATCTCCTCAGATTTGAAACAGAGTTTAAGTGTTTGGAGGATTTCTCCTTCCCCTTTCCCTGTGGAGCAAAGTTGGGACATGTAAGTTTTGAGAGTGGAGGGAGGGGAGGGGGTGGCTGGGAGAGGGGTGGAGGAAGAGACTGAGGTGCTGGTGGTAGTAGTGGCGACTGTGGCAGGCTCCTGAGGGCAAGAGAGTTTGAAGGGGGTGGAGAAAGTGGTGCACTTCCCTGCATTATGCCCCTTTTTCCTGCAGTGAAGGCAGCGGCCTTCCTGGAAGCATCGGGCCCATTCCTCTGGAGTGAGCTTCCCTACTCTGAGGGTGTCAATGTCCATGGCATTTGGGTCTGAGGGATGAGTACTGGTGGAGCAAGTAGAGGAGAAAAAGGGAGATTGGTGATTCCCTTTTTTTAACGTGTTAATGTGAGCTACTTGAATGTGGAAGGTCTTTGCTTTCTTGATCCATCCATTGATGGTGTCGGGGATGGTGGACATCAAGAGGATCAAAGTCGTGATGTGTTGGTCCAGGCCTCCAGTCATCATATGGATAAGAGTGGCATTGTTGGAGATGCCAGCTTTAGCAGCGAGGTTCTGGAAGTTGGTGATGTACTTCTGGAATCCATCATTGGTCTTGGTAGACTTCTGACAGAGAGAGGAGAGCTTGAGGCAAGCGGTGTTCTTGATATTGAATGGGAAAAAGGTAGACTTGAAGTTGGAGGCAAGTTTGTTGAAGGTTTTCTCAGTGGAGGGGACATTCTGGTCAGCCATTTGATTGTACCACATTTCTGAGAAGGACACACTGCGTCCTTTGCTCATTCAGTTGAGAGTGGTCATGATCTTGGCTTCATCGGAAGCGTACTGGGTAGGGTTGATTTGGAAGTAGGCCTTCATGGCCTTGATCCATTGAATAGACTCACTGGGCTCCCCTGAGAAATCGAGGGGGAGAGCAGCTTTGAGCTCAGGTTGGGTGGTTGCCATGGGTGCTTGGGGTAGTGCTGGGGTGGTGGGGGGTGCTAGGGGTGCTGCTGGGGGTGCTTGGACTGGGAGCGCGATGAC